>CABFKC020000102.1:0-61729 GCA_901699155.2 Streptopelia turtur
GCAGCTGGCTGTGGGCAACAGGGCTTGGTTGGACGACTTACAGAGCTCCATGGCCACGCAAGGGGTCCCCTTCCAAACAACACCAGCCCCAGGCAGGGAAAGGGCTCCCTGTCACACCGCGTGCTTCCCCCCCCACTGCGGTGCCTGCACCAGCATTGGCAGCCTCATCATGCCGTGCTGCAGAGACACCCTGGAGACGCGTGTGGGGCCAGGGGCCCAACTCACCAGGCCTCTAAATACTCTATCTCCTCTTCACGATTGCTTATTTCCCGGAACAGCGCCTGGGAGAAGGAAGGGTTGCGAGTGCCTGAGCCCGCTGCGGCCCTCCGCATCCCCCAGCCCTTTCCCCCCAGCCCTTTCGGCATTGCCTCGGTCTCTCGCCGCATAACGGCCCCAGCCTCGGCATAGCGCTTTTCCATCTGCTAAGGAACGGGTGCACCATGTGGGTGGCTGAGCCGGACCTGGACACCCCTGGGCCTTTCCAGCCCCAGGGCCGTGCCCACTCAGGCCTCCTTCTCCCCCCTACCTGCTGCGACTCTTCTCGGTTTCTTGCAGCCGGCTGTATAGCCTGGCACTGCTCTGGGGGAGGGGAGGGGGTGAGGAGCAGCCATCAGGGCAGCAGGACACTGCCACCAGTGCGCTCCCCTGTCATTATGGCCTCCCAGCTCCCTCTGGGCACCTCCTTTGCCCTCACGTCCCCTCTCCTTCCCAGCCCTGCAGGCGCTGTGGGCAGACACAGGGACCCCCACGCCTCACTCGGGACGCAGTCCACGTCTGGACATGGTCCTGAGCAACTGGCTCTAGGTGAGCCTGCTTGAGCAGGGCCACGAGGTGAGACAACATGATCTCCAGAGGTCCCTTCCAAGCTCAACCCGTCTGTGATTCGGGGAACTCACCTTACACTGGCCCAGCAGACTCTCCAGCTGCCGGCACTCCCGGCGGCAGTTCTCAAAACATTCCACGGCGACAGAGGTCTGGGAAGAGGAGCCGCACAGAGGCCCTGAGCCCATGACACAGCCCCAGCCACCGCAGCTGGTGGACGTGGGCATGGGAGGGGACACTGACTCCGTGCTCAGCTGCATGATGCTGTCCTTCAGCTGCTCCAGGTTCTTTGCCTGCGTGGGGAAAGGAGAGGTCAGGGGCTCAAGTCTCACGGCCCCAGCCCCCGGGGACAAGAGGACAACTCCACACCTACCAGACACCGCAGCATCACCCTTTGCATTTGAGACTCAGCAGAATGCTGAGCCAGGCACTCCCGGAGCATGCGCATGTCTTCCTCCAGCATGTCCATCTCCATGCCTGCACTTGTGTGTTGGGACTCTGTGAGGCGTGAACGGCACGGCCGTGGGCACTGTCGGGCACGGACACGTGCAGAGACGCTTCCCAAGCGCAGGCACGGCCGAACTCAGAGCGCAGAGGACACGGACACACACGTGCACACTGAGGGATGCCCAGAGCCTTCCACTGCACAGTGGACGCAGGACAGGTCCTTGGCAACTACTCTCCAGACTCCTGCCCAGCAGCACCGAAGTTCTCCTCCGGATGCTTGCCCACCTCCAGGAGCAGCCCCTTTTATCCCCACCAGGGCACCTACGTCACACACCCACAGTGACATCACAGTGACACGGCCAACACTGCCCATGGTGATGTGGCCACCACCTCCCTGGGGCTGGTGCCAGGAGCAGCTTTGGGGTCCAGCTGCGGCCGCCAAGGAAACAGGGGCACCCACTCACAGGAGTGCTCCTCTAATTGAGCGTGCACGTGATTCGCACTTCTTGGCATTTAGTACATACACCTATTGCATATTCATTTGTTTCTACTGCTTAGTTAATGCATTAAACAGAAATTATTTCCGTAACCCCGCCCTTTGCCGCAAGTCCATCTTTGGTAGTCGAGAGTCTTCATCAGGGCTCTCTAGTGGTCCCCAGGGGTCTTTGCAGCCGCTGGTAATTTCCGCTTGGCTTTCATTGCTAATTTTGCTATTACACCATATTTGTCTCTGGGATATGCACCTTGATTCTCTGGCAAAGCATGAGCACGTTCCCCAGCTAAATGACTGTCACCAATCCCTCTTTGACGGTATACATTACGGGTAGATTCTATAGTACAGTTCTCCCCAAAATCAGATAGCCATACGGTATATTGAGTAGTGGTTAAGATCATTTTCAACAAAGAACGCCAATCATGCGGAGTCAGTACCTAGGAGGAGCTTAACGCTTCTAAAGACTTTACAACGAATGAGGAAGTAACCCCATTTTCTTTAACTAGTGTCTGTAATTCCTTTACAACTTCATAAGACAGCTGTTGAAAGCCTGCAGGTTGCTGTTCACAATAGACCACAGGGCAGACTGTGACCACTTGCCATTCGCCTGCTTTTTAAGCCTCTTCTCTACTTTTATCCCACACGGTTAAACTAGTGTGCACTTTCAGTAGGAAAGTATCATCTGGGGGGAATAAATCAGGCTCTGCTCCGGGTCCGTCAGGCCAGGACCAAGGGGGTTGTCGGGCGACTCCCACAAACCATCATTGGTCAAAAGCGTTCGCTGTCGCGTACGAGCGGGGGCTTCGTTGTCAGCCAGCCCTTTCTCCGCTACCGCATCCGTGGTTAGTGCATTTCTGCACGATCAGCAATCCGTCTACTAGAGTCACTAATCGGACTCCTGATACGTCCCAATTTTGCCTTTGGAACAATCGCTGAAGGAGACCCAGGCTTTGCCTTTGCTCTAGGGATATCTTCCCTCCCGTGGTTCCCAGTCGCTCACCTTGCCTCGGTGTTGGGTGCGCTGTGATTCCTGTTTCCTGGTTCAATTGGGCTTCGCTACCGGGATGGCTGCTTTCTTTACACCGCGCTGGAAGTCCCTGTTCAGGTGCCATTTGTAGCGCATGAGGCACAGACTCTCAGTAAGGCGCAAGAAGAGGCATTTATTACAAACTCAGGCTTGCATTTGTACTTCATTTGCTGATTTGCTTAGTTAGTCGTCGTTCCATAAGCAATGCATTTTGTGTTCCCACCAAGGTTACTGCCATAAACACTTTTTTGTCTGTCACACGCTCTTCTTCTGTCCTGGGTGTTGTCACGTTAGCATGCAGTCCCACCGCTGTTCTCACGCTGGTCGAGTTCTGCAGTTTCTCACAAGCCTGATCTCAGCATACGCCAGAGTACCTGTTCATCCATTCTGGCTGGAGTTTCAGTTAGTAAAGGGGAATGCTTTAAAAAAAAACCACCTTGCATTTTCATCTCTTTTTCCTTTGCATCTCTTTGGTGTTTCTCCAACTCTGCAAAGTGTGGCCCAAGCCAGACAGCATATCAGAGAAGACAGAAGGAACAGGCTGGGGATACTTTTCTTCCTGTTGTCATTTTTCTACCCGGACACTGTCAACAGGCGCATTCACAAGTGGACACACGCTTCTGTTCTGAAGAAGACATTTGCTCCTGCAGCAAATTTCTCTCTCTTCTTCCCTTCCAAAGAGGTTGTGCTCAGGAGCAGGTGTTTCAAGATTCTCTGCTTGGTTCTGTGCTTTTGGGGTGACTCCTCATGCCTGCAGATGTGCTGTTTCCTATTCAAGTGCTGTCTGCTGCTAAACTTGCTAGTTATAGCTCGCCAACCAGACTCTTGGAAACACTCTCTTCTGCTCTGTGCCACCTGAGACAGAAGCGGATGTTTCATCTCTCTGGATGACCGTCACTATCAGGGTACTCGAGTGCAAACAGCACCAGAAGAAGGGGAAGAAGGCAGCACCCAGGGAATGTGTCAGAGAAACAGACGTTTATTTGCTTTTGATTCCCGCCAAGGGAAGCTGCAGCCCCGCTAGTGCCGCCGCCGGGGCCGCCTCTTGCGGGGCTGAGGAGAGTCCTGGGGGGCAGGGTTCCTTCTCTTTGCGGGGCCGCCGGGGCCCCCCGGGCGAGCGGTCCCTGCCCCGGTCGGCAGCGGAGGGGCTGCGGCTGCAGCCCCGGGCAGAGGGACCTGCCCCCACCGCCTGCCCCGGCTCCTCCTGGGGCTGCTCCCGGCTGCGCAGGGGCCGGGCGCAGATGGAAGGCAGCTGGGAGCCCTGCTCAGGGCGGCCTCCGACGTGCTGGCTTCATCCTCCATGTCGGAGCCCGCAGGGCTGGTGGGGGCCAGCCTGGGGTCAGGAGTCCCACCCGGGAGCTGGGGGGGCTGGGGGCTGGCTGCGCGCCCGTCGTCGTCCCTCCTCGTCCCCCGTAGGAGCACAGCAGCCTCCAGGCCTCCTCCTCGCTGCACACCGCCTCCACGATGACCTGGACGAGGGCCACGCACCAGCGGTGCTGCATTGTCCTGGAGCTGGGGCCTCCATGCGCTGGACCAGGGCCTCCTCGTCCAGCCCGTGGCAGCACAGGGCGTACAGGATGATCCTCTGTGTTGCCACCGCCAGCCACCACTGCTCCTCATAGATGGCGTCCAGCTCCAGGCTGAGCCAGGGCAGCACGGGCTCCAGGAGCTGCTGGTGTCGCCGGAAAAGCGCTGCCCAGACCTGGGCAGGAGCCGGTCCACGGCAGCCGTGTCCTCCGTCTCCACAGCCCCATGCTCTTCCGGGAACGGCGTCCCCGTCACAAAGAACACAGGGGACCCTGCGGGGCCAGAGCGGCTGCTGCCGACCGGGCGGCTGGGAGCTGCGCTGGCCTGGATGCTGGCCAGGCTTGGCTGTGCAGGGGACATGGTGACACACAGGTAGTCGTCTCCCCGCACAGAAAACTTGATCTCTTGCATCTGGCCTCTGCAGAGTGGGCAAGTAGATGTCCTTTGAGCCCAGCGCAGGATGCAGCCCAGGCAGAACTGGTGCTGGCAGGGCTGCACGAGGGCGACAGCCTTCTGAGCATCGCAGCAGATGGGGCAGCTCCGCGCTGTCTCGCTGGCCATGCTTGTGCTGTGCAGCGGCTTGGGGAGAGCTGAGGAGGAGGAGCTGCTTCCCCCTGGCCAGCGCTGGTGCTGCCCAAGGTGTTGGGGCACTGCCAAAGGAGAGAAGCCATGGTCATGGGCTGTCGCATGGAGGGGAGGGGAGAGGAGGAGAGGAAGGAAGGAATGCCCAGGCCCCTGGACAAGGACACCCTCCCCGCTCCGCGAGCCGCGTCGCCCACCCCACAGCCAGCCCGGGGGACGTTTCCCGCACAGCTCACCTCCGCTGCAGCAAGTGTGTGCCGCGGTGCCCGGCTGCCTGAAGCAGGCAGGGCCGGGCAAACACAGGGATGGCTCCGCGATGGGAGCGAGAGCTGCCGACAGCAGCCCCCAAAGCACCACCCAGCACCACGAGAAGCCTCGCTCCGACGTCCACACCTCGCAGGCTGCTCGGCAGGAGTCCAGGCACGAGCCAGCCTGAGCCAGGCTCTGCCGGCGCCCGGAGATGAGCAGTGAGGGACGCGAGGTCACACTCCGTGGCTCCATGATGTCACAGTCCCTTGCTCCATGATGTCACTCTCCACCACTTGGTGACGTTCCAGCTGGCCTTCCACCCTGCATGTGCACGACAGCAGGAGAAAAAAAGAAGATACTTTTTCATTAGTTTTGCTTCTATGTTTCCCTGTCACCCTAGCTTGGTCACCTGCCACCCGTGTCTGTGACTGTGTCTTGTCCCCACCTCTGACACGGTGCGCAGGTCTCCGCAAGAGGGAGCGTGGTGGGACCAGCCAGCGTGGACTGCCCATGGCCGCATATTACCACCCCCAGCTGGGAGCTGCCTTTCCCTGTGCGACATTGGGACTTGCAGGGAGGAATTGTAGTGCCTGGATGTCCGAAGGGCTGCAGACTCCCTGCTCGTGACTTTGGGGAGCCCAGGGTCGATCCCCGCATAGGCCATGCTGTCTGATCGGCTCTTCCTACCTCTGGCTTTTATTATCATTCCCACTCATGAGTCAAGGTTCTTTTCCTTTTGGAAGATCATTATCTGTTATTTCCAAGTTTGACGGTGTCAGAGTCAGGGTGCTATAGTCATCTGCATGTTTAGAAGGACAGGCCTCCATGCAGAGAACATGTCTCAAATAACAAGGACATACGCAGAGTTCCAGCATCTAGGTCATCTGAAGAAAGTCCAACTGGAAATTGACAAATGGTCTCCATAAGGCCAGGTTTGAGGCTGTGCTTGTCTCCTTCTGTCTCACACTGCTCTGTTGAAAAGTTGTCCTAAGCGCATGAAGAGTTCAGAATTAGAAGAGTACCTGTGCTCACAGGCTTCAATCATTTACGCCTTCATCTCTGACAAAATGCAAGTCCTTTCCTGATCCTTCCAGCTACGGAATGCTTTGAATGAACAAAGATGTGTACGAACTCTACAAATCCCACGTTTTATGTGGACTCTTTGAAAAGCCAAAGCAATCGTATTTGAAATCCTTTAGGTTTCCTTGTCTACTATTAGCTCTCTCTTCCGGTATGCCAACTTGTTAATGAGACAGTCCTTAACTCAGTGACTTCATGACAGCCTTCTGTTGCTCTCGTCCCATTCCAAGACAATGTTGAGAATGGACAGATAATGGAAAGACGCGCACACAAGCAACATTTTGGGCAAAGGACCCCTGCAAGGTTTATAGTTCAGGAGAAGCGTGGTTCTTTCACCTGTTCAACAACAGACCTGGGAGAACCTGAGCCTAAAAAGTGCGGTTGTGTTGGAAACACAACTTCTCTACCAACAGAAGAATAAAACATCATGGGCACAGCCAGGAGACACTTGCAGAAAAAAACATGAGAGGGGGATTTAAGCCTCTGTTAGCTGCTGTCTGCAGCGTGGCAGAAGAGCTGGGAAGGCCAAACGCATTTGCTGGGATGTGTCGCAGAGGAAATGAGCTCTTGAATGAGACGTGTGAAGAGAGGGAAAAAAGAGAGAAGGAGGCTGATAGATAGAGAGGACAAAACCACAGAGGACACGTTCTCTGTCAGGGCAGGGCACATAGTATTTCATGAGCAGTTTATCAGGCTTGGCAAATTGAGAAAGGTTCTGCGCATCAAATGCTCTGTGTGAGCGGGGATGCCCAGCTATCTGCACCCAAACCAAACCAAACCAAACCAAACCGAACCGAACCGAACCGAACCGAACCAAACCAAACCAAACCAAACCAAACCAAACCAAACCAAACCAAACCTCTCCTCCACTTCACCTCAGCAGCTCCTTAATTTTCTGCAGAAGGTTTTCGAGGAGGTGTCATTAAAGACCTCAAGTAGAACGCTCAGGTGGGTCGTCTGGGGAAAGTTGGGCTTGGCTCAAAATGCATCCAGAATCTTTCAAATTAGGTGCAGTCACTGCTAGACTACACATTTGCCCTTCATCATCACAGAGGGTGGGTCCAGAGCATTTGTGATCTCTTTTACCGATATGGGTACAAATCTAGGTGAGATCCATGGAAGCCAGGGATCTTTCAGTGGCATGAGATAAATGCCAAGCTCACCAAGCACAATGAAAGCGGTGATTTCTCTTTTTGCCGTTTCTTGTATGGTGAGGTATGGTCTAAGGGTTTCCTTACATACAAAGAGAGTACTTCAACTTGCAAGTTGCAGTGCTCTCTCCTTCTCTCTGTCCCTCTCTCACGCTTCTTTCTCTTGTTTCCCCCTTTCTAGTTTTGTGCCATTTTTCACCTTTTGGAGGGACGTTTAAGAACTGGTGGGAAAACCCCAGGAAAGCACAGCTATTATACAAAGCGATGGCTCCAAGAGCTCTACAGCTGCCATGGCACATGAGAGGTGTACTCCATAAGCTGTTTTCCCTTTCTCTCCTTCACTAATGAATGAATCACTAAAGGTACTTTACCGCATTTTCCGTTGTCTCATTTTTCTATTTTATTTATGGTTTCCCATTTTTCTCTTCTTCCTTTTTTCTTTTTTTTTTTCTTTTTTTCTTTTTTTTTTTCTTTTTTTTTTTTTAACTAAGTTACCAAACTGACCAAAATGCAAAGGCCCAAGCTGCTGGTGTCTCCCCAAGAGGCAGACAAGTTCCACGTGTCTCACTTGGGTCACAAGTATTGATGCACCAAATTCTGCAGAATATACTAACCCACCTACAACGCTGGGCTCACCACATGTCTCACCTAGGTAGTATCCAAACCAAACCAAAGCAAACCAAACAAAGAAAAGTGCCTTATCTCTATTAAGAGTCTGCAAGGCGTGAGGGGCACGGCCGTGGGCACTGTCGGGCACGGACACGTGTGGGGACTGTCACGAAATATTACGCGGAGGCACCCCGAGGTTAATTTAAGGGACAACAGAGTCCAAAACAACTTTTATTAAACCAGTGAGAAACAGGGTTTTAGCACTCCACATGTGACTTAAATACAGGTTCGGATATCAGTTGAGGAAATAATTTGAAGGGGCAGCAACTAATACAACAGGCGGTCCACAGTGTGCATGCACGTGGCTGCACCAAAATAATGCCGGAGCCAGCCCCTGGGTCCCGGAGGAGCACACACTTGCCAAACACGGTGCAGGATTATTTTTTAAAAGAGATACGCGCACTCGTAGTGAGTACGGGAAGAGTACACTCGCGATTCCGCGAGGGTAAATTTATAATATACTCGCAATTGTGCGAGGGGCTCTCAGCGGCCACTCGCGCTTATGCAAGGATTTAAAGTACCCGTGCACGGGAGGAAAATACACTCGCGGTTGTGCGAGGGGCTCTCGGCAGCCACTCGCGATTGTGCGAGGATTAATTTAAAGTACGCGTGCAAATGTGCACGGAAAATATATGTGCAAATGTGCACGAAAAGTATAAATATACTCGCAATTCCGCGAGAAGTTTTACTTACACACGTGGCGGCAAGGCAAGCGGAGTCTCCATCCCCGGGGAGCGGGGGGGGGCCCGCGGCTCCCGGCGGCAGTGGCCAAGCTCGTGCTCCGAGGAACCCGCACAATGGGCCGAGTCGCCGACGAGTGTCCCGTTTTTATAGGCTGATCAGATTATGACTTGGAGGCACTCTAGAAGCTTCTCTGCACCCCCAACACTGGAGTGGGATGCCCCTGGAGCCTTCCATCATCCCCCACACCACCTGTGGGTGCCCAGCGGCTCAGCTAATGGGCCTAGCCAGGGTGCTCTGGGGCCAAACAAAAGAAGCTGTTAGGCTCAAGTATCAGAGAAAGAGGGAGACTGCCTGCTCCTTCCAAACTGAAGGGGGGTTGCATTCCACTACAGGGACGCTTCCGAAGCGCAGGCACAGCCGAGCTCTCTCTCGCGGAGGACACGGACACACACGTGCAAACGGTGGTGGAGATCAAACAGTCTTTATTGGGGGGAGCACTCAAAAGGGCAGCGGCCCCTCGCTGACCACAGGGAGGATCCTTCCCAATGCATAGGCCACGTTGCTGTAGGTCTCCTCACACAGCGTGTGCAACAGGATGTAGTAGAAGAGCTCGAGGCCAGTCCAGGAGGCAAAGAGCACCACAGCAGCAAGAACGAAGATGACAGCAAACTTCGGGCTGGCAAAGAGCATGCAGAGTGTCCTGCGGGGCAGAAGAGGCATGGGAGACAGGGCAGGGTGGACGCCTCGCAAGCCCCTCTTGATATGGCGGGGAGGGCCCTTTCCAGGAGCCCCACAGGCCTCCTCCCCAGCCGTTTCTCATTGCTCCCTCAGGCAGGCTGGGAAAACACCCCGACCCGGGGAAAACTGGCGCCGAGCACTTTTCAGCTGCAAAGCCCACAGCCGGCCAGCAGCTTGCCAGCAGCCTGGCTTGTGAGCCCCACCGGTTGCAGCAGGTGTCCAGCCCACCCCAGTGGCTGCCCAGGAGCGGGACCCGGGACACAGGGGACGCAGTGGGGACACTCACTGCAGCCAGTACAGGAAGCCGCATCTCCTCGCCAGCGAGTCCTTCTCCTGCAGGTCAAGAGAGGACAAGGACGCTTGTCAAGCACTGGTGCATGGTGGGGACAGCTGGAGTTGCACGGTGCCCCTGGCCCCCGCCTTGCGGTGGAGCGTAGCCCGTGTGCGGCTGGGACCTCCGTGGACCCTCTCCCCAGGGACACCCCCGCTGGGCAGGGGACAGGGGCTGGCACAGGCTCTCCCGCTTACCAGCTGTTCTTCCACCAGCTCCGGACGTGCAGTCTGTGGTATCTCGGACTCCTTCTTCCTCTGCAGCTGGCTGTGGGCAACAGGGCTTGGTTGGACGACTTACAGAGCTCCATGGCCACGCAAGGGGTCCCCTTCCAAACACACACCAGCCCAGGCAGGGAAAGGGCTCCCCTGTCACACCGCGTGCTGCACGTTCCCCCCCACTGCGGTGCCTGCACCAGCATTGGCAGCCCCATCATGCCGTGCTGCAGAGACACCCTGGAGACGCGTGTGGGGCCAGGGGCCCAACTCACCAGGCCTCTAAATACTCCATCTCCTCTTCACGATTGCTTATTTCCCGGAACAGCGCCTGGGAGAAGGAAGGGTTGCGAGTGCCTGAGCCCGCTGCGGCCCTCCGCCGATCCCCCAGCCCTTTCCCCCCAGCCCTTTCGGCATTGCCTCGGTCTCTCGCCGCATAACGGCCCCAGCCTCGGCATAGCGCTTTTCCATCTGCTAAGGAACGGGTGCACCATGTGGGTGGCTGAGCTGGGACCTGGACACCCCTGGGCCTTTCCAGCCCCAGGGCCGTGCCCACTCAGGCCTCCTTCTCCCCCCTACCTGCAGCGCCTCTTCTCGGTTTCTTGCAGCCGGCTGTATAGCCTGGCACTGCTCCTGGGGGAGGGGAGGGGGTGAGGAGCAGCCATCAGGGCAGCAGGACACTGCCACCAGTGCGCTCCCCTGTCATTATGGCCTCCCAGCTCCCTCTGGGCACCTCCTTTGCCCTCACGTCCCCTCTCCTTCCCAGCCCTGCAGGCGCTGTGGGCAGACACAGGGACCCCCACGCCTCACTCGGGACGCAGTCCACGTCTGGACATGGTCCTGAGCAACTGGCTCTAGGTGAGCCTGCTTGAGCAGGGCCACGAGGTGAGACAACATGATCTCCAGAGGTCCCTTCCAAGCTCAACCCGTCTGTGATTCGGGGAACTCACCTTACACTGGCCCAGCAGACTCTCCAGCTGCCGGCACTCCCGGCGGCAGTTCTCAAAACATTCCACGGCGACAGAGGTCTGGGAAGAGGAGCCGCACAGAGGCCCTGAGCCCATGACACAGCCCCAGCCACCGCAGCTTGTGGACGTGGGCATGGGAGGGGACACTGACCTCCGTGCTCAGCTGCATGATGCTGTCCTTCAGCTGCTCCAGGTTCTTTGCCTGCGTGGGGAAAGGAGAGGTCAGGGGCTCAAGTCTCGCAGCCCCAGCCCCCGGGGACAAGAGGACAACTCCACACCTACCAGACACCGCAGCATCACCCTTTGCATTTGAGACTCAGCAGAATGCTGAGCCAGGCACTCCCGGAGCATGCGCATGTCTTCCTCCAGCATGTCCATCTCCATGCCTGCACTTGTGTGTTGGGACTCTGTGAGGCGTGAACAGCACGGCCGTGGGCACTGTCGGGCACGGACACGTGCAGAGACGCTTCCCAAGCGCAGGCACGGCCAAACTCAGAGCGCAGAGGACACGGACACACACGTGCACACTGAGGGATGCCCAGAGCCTTCCACTGCACAGTGGACGCAGGACAGGTCCTTGGCAACTACTCTCCAGACTCCTGCCCAGCAGCACCGAAGTTCTCCTCCGGATGCTTGCCCACCTCCAGGAGCAGCCCCTTTTATCCCCACCAGGGCACCTACGTCACACACCCACAGTGACATCACAGTGACACGGCCAACACTGCCCATGGTGATGTGGCCACCACCTCCCTGGGGCTGGTGCCAGGAGCTGCTCTGGGGTCCAGCTGCGGCCGCCAAGGAAACAGGGGCACCCACTCACAGGAGTGCTCCTCTAATCGAGCGTGCACGTGATTCGCACTTCTTGGCATTTAGTACATACACCTATTGCATATTCATTTGTTTCTACTGCTTAGTTAATGCATTAAACAGAAATTATTTCCGTAACCCCGCCCTTTGCCGCAAGTCCATCTTTGGTAGTCGAGAGTCTTCATCAGGGCTCTCTAGTGGTCCCCAGGGGTCTTTGCAGCCGCTGGTAATTTCCGCTTGGCTTTCATTGCTAATTTTGCTATTACACCATATTTGTCTCTGGGATATGCACCTTGATTCTCTGGCAAAGCATGAGCACGTTCCCCAGCTAAATGACTGTCACCCATCCCTCTTTGACGGTATACATTACGGGTAGATTCTACAGTACAGTTCTCCCCAAAATCAGATAGCCATACGGTATATTGAGTAGTGGTTAAGATCATTTTCAACAAAGAACGCCAATCATGCGGAGTCAGTACCGAGGAGGAGCTTAACGCTTCTAAAGACTTTACAACGAATGAGGAAGTAACCCCATTTTCTTTAACTAGTGTCTGTAATTCCTTTACAACTTCATAAGACAGCTGTTGAAAGCCTGCAGGTTGCTGTTCACAATAGACCACAGGGCAGACTGTGACCACTTGCCATTCGCCTGCTTTTTAAGCCTCTTCTCTACTTTTATCCCACACGGTTAAACTAGTGTGCACTTTCAGTAGGAAAGTATCATCTGGGGGGAATAAATCAGGCTCTTGCTCCGGGTCCGTCAGGCCAGGACCAAGGGGGTTGTCGGGCGACTCCCACAAACCATCACTGGCCAAAAGCGCTGGCTGTCGCGTACGAGCGGGGGCTTCGTTGTCAGCCAGCCCTTTCTCCGCTACCGCATCCGTGGTTAGTGCATTTCTGCACGATCAGCAATCCGTTCTACTAGAGTCACTAATCGGACTCCTGATACGTCCCAATCTTGCCTTTGGAACAATCGCTGAAGGAGATCCAGGCTTTGCCTTTGCTCTAGGGATATCTTCCCTCCCGTGGTTCCCAGTCGCTCACCTTGCCTCGGTGTTGGGTGCGCTGTGATTCCTGTTTCCTGGTTCAATTGGGCTTCGCTACCGGGATGGCTGCTTTCTTTACAGCCGCGCTGGAAGTCCCTGTTCAGGTGCCATTTGTAGCGCATGAGGCACAGACTCTCAGTAAGGCGCAAGAAGAGGCATTTATTACAAACTCAGGCTAGCAGATTTGCTTAGTTATTCATTACATAAGCAATGCATTTTGTGTTCCCACCAAAGTTACTGCCATAAACACTTTTTTGTCTGTCACACGCTCTTCTTCTGTCCTGGGTGTTGTCATGTAGCATGCAGTCCCACCGCTTGTTCTCACGCTGGTCGAGTTCTGCAGTTTCTCACAAGCCTGATCTCAGCATACGGCCAGAGTACCTGTTCATCCATCTGGCTGGAGTTCAGTTAGGAAAGGATGCTTTAAAAAGAAACCACCTTGCATTTTCATCTCTTTTTCCTTTGGCATCTCTTTGGTGTTTCTCCAACTCTGCAAAGTGTGGCCCAAGCCAGACAGCATATCAGAGAAGACAGAAGGAACAGGCTGGGGATATTTTTCTTCCTTGGTGTCATTTTTCTACCCGGACACTGTCAAACAGGCGCATTCGCAAGTGGACACACGCTTCTGTTCTGAAGAAGACATTTGCTTCTGCAGCAAATTTCTCTTTCTCCTTCCCTTCCAAGGAGGTGTGCTCAGGAGCAGGGTGTTTCAAGATTCTCTGCTTCGTCTGTGCTTTTGGGGTGACTCCTCATGCCTTGCAGATGTGCTGTTTCCTATTCAAGTGCTGTCTGCTGCTAAACTTGCTAGTTATAGCTCGCCAACCAGACTCTTGGAAACACTCTCTTCTGCTCTGTGCCCCTGAGACAGAAGCGGATGTTTCATCTCTCTGGATGACCGTCACTTCAGGGTACTCGAGTGCAACAGTGTCGTGGTTGAGACGGACAAACAACATAGACCAAGTTCTTCCAGGATGAAAGTAGTCTATGACATTTATTGCCACGCGTGCATTTTTATACAGTTTTACCAATTCATATGTCTCTTCACTATTGGCTACAAGTTACAGCAGTAACATCTCGTTGGCTACTTTTGCTATCATCAATGTTAATCTTTTACTCCCTTCTCTCTCACGGGTACATCCTTAACATCTCCTCGTACTCATTTATTGCCATCTTTTTTCACGGGTAGGCCTTCTTATCTTCATGGCTAATTTCTGTTCCCATGCCCTCCGTCGGGGAATCCACGGATCCACCGTAGTCCTGCAATTCATCTTTTTATATTTGTACTAAAAAAAATGCCTTCATTTTTCACTGCAGGGCCCTTTGCAGCAGAGAAATCGTGCACGGCAACATTATTAAGATAACCAAAGCAATCATCAAGACAATCAGTGCCGTTTTCACTATTGATAACAACAACCCTGAAAGCCCCCAACCAGTAAACAATTTATTTAATGAATCCCATCAAAATCTTCATAGCCACATCCTTGAGCTGATAACAAAAAGACTATTGTGGCTCTATTCTGCAGTGTAGCATGTCTTACAGAATCTACATCTAACAAAAGTCCACTTAAAGCCTTAGGAGTTCTGTTAGTCTGCTTAGCTAACCAGCATCCTATTTGTTCTAAAGTATTTAAAGCTTTAGCTGTGCCAACACCAAATACAAGAGATCCTAAAACCCTTAATCCCGATCCCCAAAAATCTGGCTTTACCAAGGGTAGGTCATGCTTGACCAATCTCATAGCCTTTTATGAGAATGTAACAAGGTGGATGGATGATGGCAGAGCGGTGGATGTGGTCTACCTTGACTTCAGTAAAGCCTTTGACACAGTCTCCCACAGCATCCTCACAGCTAAGTTGAGGAGGTGTGGTCTAGACAATAGAGTAGTGAGGTGGGTTGCAAACTGGCTTAGGGAGAGAAGCCAAAGAGTGGTAGTCAATGGTGCGGAGTCTAGTTGGAGGCCAGTATCTAGTGGAGTGCCTCAGGGGTCAGTGCTGGGGCCAATATTATTCAATATATTCATTAACGATTTGGACAAGGGAATAGAGTGTACTATGAGCAAGTTTGCTGATGACACTAAGCTGGGAGGAGTGGCTGACACGCCAGAGGGCTGTGCTGCCATCCAGCGGGACCTGGACAGGCTGGAGAGTTGGGCGGGGAATAACCTAATGAAATTTAACAAGGGCAAGTGTAGAGTCCTGCATCTGGGCAGGAACAACCCCAGGTTCCAGTATAGGTTGGGAGACTACATATTAGAGAGCAGTGTAGGGGAAAGGGACCTGGGGGTCCTGGTGGACAACAGGATGACCATGAGCCAGCACTGTGCCCTTGTGGCCAGGAAGGCCAATGGCATCCTGGGGTGTATTAGAAGAGGGGTGGTTAGTAGATCGAGAGAGGTTCTCCTTCCCCTCTACTCCGCCCTGGTGAGACCACACCTGGAATATTGTGTCCAGTTCTGGGCCCCTCAGTTCAAGAAGGACAGGGAACTGCTGGAGAGGGTCCAGCGTAGGGCAACGAAGATGATTAAGGGAGTGGAGCACCTCCCTTATGAGGAAAGGCTGTGGGAGCTGGGTCTCTTTAGTTTGGAGAAGAGGAGACTAAGGGGGGACCTTATTAATGTTTATAAATATATAAAAGGTGAGTGCCATGAGGATGGAGCCAGGCTCTTCTCGGTGGCAAACAATGATAGGACAAGGGGTAATGGGATCAAGCTGGAACACAAGAGGTTCCACTTAAATTTGAGAAGAAACTTCTTCTCAATAAGGGTGACAGAGCACTGGAACAGGCTGCCCAGGGAAGTTGTGAAGTCTCCTTCTCTGGAGACATTCAAAACCCGCCTGGACATGTTCCTGTGCGACCTCACCTAGGTGTTCCTGCTCCAGCAGGGGGATTGGACTAGATGATCTTTTGAGGTCCCTTCCAATCCCAAACATACTGTGATACTGTGATACATGCAAAAAATGTTCTTCCCGTCTTGCTCTTCTGTGATCTATCATCATAGATACATTGAGCATTCCGAAATACACAGTCCTCCAACAGCATTAGAAGGAATTCCTGGCCATGTTCTGGCTCCACAGATCAAAAATACGCCATGCAGGAGGTGTTGGTTTCGCTGTCCCACATTATTGACAACACCCCTTGGACTCTTCTGTGAGGCATTACACCATCGAGTTTCTTTTCTATAGTCACCAAGGATAGCTGTTACAGGAAAATAGTAAATTAGGATTTTAGGCCTATATCAGTGTTATAAGCTGTGCTGCTAAGGCTGCAAGTCTCAGCTTGTCTCCTGTATAGCCCTTGCCCAGAACCACGAGCGTGGTTACCTTATGCTTGCTTTGTATCCTTAGACATTGATAAATGCTATTCTTAGGTTTGCTGATTTCTGTACTAGATTGATGAACTATGGATAACAAATGAGACAGGTAGAACTTCAAAGCTAGCCCTGCAACCGAGGACTTTTCGTTCAGTACTTGCCGAAGTGGAACATGAAGAAAGAAGTGAAACATGAAGACCACTGGGACGGAAGGAACCTGAAGACATCAATACTGATAGACAGTGATAAATTTTGCTTAGTTGCATAATACCTGTTAGAACCCTATATAATGACTAGCTGTATTGCTGTATGATTGTCACTCTCTGAGGAGGAGATCCAACCCTGCTGTTCCTGCGAATCTTCTACAATAAATACTGCTCAGAGTAACCCACAAGAGTTCGAGTCTCTCTCCAGCGCCTTCCTAATAACCTTTTTCAATAGCATTAACATTTTGCACTTTTATCCATTAATGTTCTTGTACATTGTACTGACACTTTTCACAAACCAGCTGGATACAAGCATCCATGGGCATACCTGCCAGCAATTCCAGTTCCTGTGGTTCAATATCTGCTTCCAAGAGGCAATTAATCCAAAGTGCCATGTTGGTATTATTACAGTTTGTTGCAATGCCTTTGCACCGACCACTGTTTTGAAACAGTTGTGTGATGCTGCTGTAGTCATCCAGGGGGATGCCAACCAAGCATGTGTGCAACGAGTTTTCCAGAGACGCCATATAGAATCCTGGTCAGTCATGTTGGCTAAAGTAATCCACATTAGTCCTTGTGCAGGCATCCAAAACGCAGCAGCTGCAGCAATCATTGTCAGGAAGATAACACAGGTTTCATATTTCGTGCCGGCAACCTTGCGGCCCTTGATCTGTAGAGACACAAGCGTAGCCTCTCCCCCAGGTTATCAACTGATGTGGCCTTTTCCATTGACCATTAACTAGTGATTTGACCATAACTAATGTAGGTTCTTTCTGATTTAGCATGTTTTTGGGTCATACTTGCAAAGTGTTTCATCACAGGGCAAATTTGGGCTGCACCACTTAGATATAAGTGATTCACCACATACAATGCTTTTGACAATTGGTTTTGTGGTGTTTTCCCTACTTCTCCCCCCTTTTGGTTAAAAAAAAAAAAAATAACAGTTCAGAATCAGATGCGTGTGTTGGACCTTGACTACATACTCAGAATCACAAACCAAATTTAGAGGTTCCTCCTTAAAAAGCTCTAAGTAATGTAAAGCTGCGCCAAGTTCTGCTAATTGGGTTGAGTCTTCAATAATTTTTACAGAATGATGCCAATTGTTATCTTCATGCCAAACCTCTACAGCTTTATGAGACTTCCCAGAACCATCAACAAAACTGTGCAAGTATGTAGGATCAGAGCACATACAAGTACGGTCTGTGACCTGATGTTAAAGGTTTGCAGGTTCTGCAGCGATTTACATTTATGCATGGCAAAAGCTGTGCGGTTAAGAAAATCGGCTAGTGCAATTTACAAGGACGTAGATTGCAAGTTTAAAAAAAAATAATAATAATTAGGCTTCACAAATGGTACATGTATGACAAAAGGATCATGGCCTATTAAGAATTAAATTCATTCCCTGCCTTTCTTGATCAGAGTAACAATCAGTATATCAGTCTGTTAGCAATCTCATCATACTGTCTCTCAATAGCCACAGGTTGTTTCTATGCTGTAGCTATAAACAGACAAATCTGCAAGTCCAATCGAATGCAGTCGGCCTGTGAGGTTGTCATAAATTTGTTCATCAAAGTCTCTAAGTCCCTTTTGGTTGTCATATTTATTGGGTATTGTTTTCCCTTACCGGATCGAAGTCCTGTTTCAGTTCTATCAGTGTCGTGTTTGCTTTAGTGAAACATAGGGCTGTAATACTAGTGGAAATACAGCATTCGGAATTTCCTTGGAGATTTCTCACTTGCAGCAAGCAGACCTGCACCATCCAAGCAGCTTCTTGCGGGACATGCAACTGAACAGAATTCTCAGAAAACGTTATTTGAGCTTACACTTTACTTAACAAAGCTTGACCCAAGAGAGGTATAGGGCTTTCTGGCAAATACAAGAATTCATGTATTAAAACATTGTTCCAAATTGGGCATTCCTTTGGTCTCAAAAAATGGCCTTCCTTTCATTCTCTCCCATGGCCTCAAAAGCTAGCACGGTGAATTTACTAAGAAGTCTCTTACAATTAGTTACCACAGAATAAGTCTATTAAAACTTACTTTTTTTGGTTAAGTTTCCCAGCTTCATTAGAACTACGGATCCACTGGCGATGCCTTTAAATTTCACCCTCAGGCTCCTTCATGCAGTATTTCAGTTCTCTAGTAGTAACATTGTTGGGGGGGGGTGGGGTGGGAATAAAATCTCCCTCTCGCCCCCATCTGGGATGGCAAGATCCCCAGCCCAGTGTGAAACAAATCAGTTCAAACTCCACATCAAACCAACCTGACTCCACTTCACACCCAAATCAGCACCACTCTGACCCAGAGAAGCACTGAGCACTCAGACCCCCCAAAGTTGACCAGTGTGAAAAGACTGATCTCAGCAAGGAGGTAAAATGATGAGCTCTTTCCTCAGATGTGCCACAACCTAGGAAACAAGACAGGAGCAAAAATAAACAGCACTGGCAACCCCTGATTCAAAGCCGAGAAGCAACACAGTGCCACAAGGATGGACAACAACACTTCAGGAAAAAAAAGACAGAGCGGGGCGAGTAAAGCCCCCCTTTCTCCGCTGAGCAGCGGGCAACCAGGTTTTTCCTTTTTTTTTTTCAAATCTAGTGCAGGGTGCAGGGAAGCCACCCCTTTCCGCAGTCTCTTCATGTTCCCATTGCTCTTTTAATCCTCTCAAAGCCTCTAGCAACAAGTGCCATGTCGTTAACAATTCAGTTGTTTCTTTGAATCTTTCAGTACTGCTTTGCCCCATAGTAACGTCCTTCGTAAAGTCAGTTCCAGAAGGCTAACACCCTGCTTCTTCAGAAGCGATTTCCACGTAACACACTCGTCTATAGAAAATGTCCCCTGGTAGCTCACCAACTCTTGGCGTGGTGTCTTTTCAAGGATCTGGATCTTTGGCAGCTCCCCACTGCTGCTCTGTCAGCTGTATCAGTATCTGTTATTTCCAAGTTTGACAGTGTCAGAGTCAAGGGTGCTAAACTCAGCCACCTGAGTCTGCCCATTCACATCTTGTGGGATGACAGCCCATACTTGCCATTCACAATCCTTCTTACCTACATCAATGGGAGAGGCAACACATGCAGACATTTCAGGCAGTCCCGGCACAAATTTTTGCCATTTGGTTTTAAACGCAGGGTTTTTCCTGTCTACAGCCTCACACGATTGGTGGTGATAGGCACAACCCCACTCTGGCTCTAGTTGTAGGGCTGCATTCTTGCCCAGTAGAATGAGTTGCCTTCTTGCTCTCTGGCCCTAGGGGAACACTAAACTCAGGAACGTGTTGTGTCTGCAGGCTTTCTTGGCAACCGTTTTTTCATCTGCATGTTTAGAAAGGCCACCATGCAGAGAACATGTCTAAAATAACAAGGACATACGCAGAATTCCAGCATCTAGGTCATCTGAAGAAAGTCCAACTGGAAGTTGACAAATGGTCTCCATAAGGTCAGGTTTGAGGCTGTGCTTGTCTTCTCCTTCTGTCTCACACTGCTCTGTTGACACATTGTCCTAAGCGCATGAAGAGTTCAGAAATAGAAGAGTACTGTGCTCACAGGCTCCCATCATTTACGCCTTCATCTCCGACAAAATGCAAGTCCTTTCCTGATCCTTCCAGCTACGGAATGCTTTGAATGAACAAAGATGTGTATGAACTCTACAAATCCCACATTTTATGTGGACTGTTTGAAAAGCCAAAGCAATCGTATTTGAAATCCTTAAGGTTTCCTTGTCTACTCTTAGCTCTCTCTTCCGGTATGCCAACTTGTTAATGAGACAGTCCTTAACTCAGTGACTTCATGACAGCCTTCTGTTGCTCTCGTCCCATTCCAAGACAATGTTGAGAGTGGACAGATAATGGAAAGATGTGCACACAAGCAACATTTTGGGCAAAGGACCCCTGCAAGGTTTATAGTTCAGGAGAAGCGTGGTTCTTTCACCTGTTCAACAACAGACGTTCAAATTAGGTGCAGTCACTGCTAGACTCCACATTTGCCATTCATCGTCACAGAGGGTGGGTCCAGAGCATTTGTGATCTCTTTACTGATGTGGGTACAAATCTAGGTGAGATCCATGGAAGCCAGGGATCTTTCAGTGGCATGAGATAAATGCCAAGCTCACCAAGCACAATGAAAGGTCTGATTTCTCTTTTTGCCATTTCTTGTATGCTGGGGAATGGTCTAAAGGTTTCCTTACAATACAAAGAGAGTACTTCAACTTGCAAGTTGCAGTGCTCTCTCCTTCTCTCTGTCCCTCTCTCACGCTTCTTTCTCTTTATTTCTCCCTTTCTAGTTTTGTGCCATTTTTCACCTTTTGGAGAGACGTTTAAGAACTGGTGGGAAAACCCCAGGAAAGCACAGCTATTATACAAAGTGATGGCTCCAAGAGCTCTACAGCTGCCATGACATAGGAGAGGTGTTTTCCCTTTCTCTCCTTCACTAAAGAAGGAATCACTAAAGGTACCTTTACCAAATTACTGTTGTCTTGTTTTCATATTTTATTTACGTGTTTCCCATTTTTCTCTTCCTTTTTTTTTTTTTTCTTTTATTCTTAAAGTTACCAAACTGACCAAAATGCAAAGACTCAAGCTGCTGGTGTCCCCCCAAGAGGCAGACAAGTTCCACATGTCTCACTTGGGTCACAAGTATCAATGCACGAAACTCTGCAGATTATACTAACCCACCTACAATGCTGGGCTCACCACATGTCTCACCTAGGTAGTATCCAAACCAAACCAAACAAAGAAAAGTGCCTTATTTCTAATGATGGGGTCTTACCCATGTCCTGAGCTGGTCCGACGATCTGTGCTACATTCCGGGTTCCAGAGTTCCTGGGATTCACGGGAGGTCAGGCATAGCCAGAAAATGATACCAAAAGGTTGGCAAACGGACTCCTTAAGACTGTTTTGAAAGTGTTAAAAAGCAGGCACTTTTCTTACAGCGCACTGCAGGATTGCTCCTCTAATGGAGCGTTCATGTGATTCACACTTCTTGGTATTCATTACACATACCTATTGCATATTCATTTCTTTCTACTGCTCTAGCTAATACATTAAACAGAAATTATTTCCATAAGCCTCCCCTTTGCCAGAAGTCCATCTTTGGTGTTCAAGAGTCCTCATCAGGGGGCTCTAGTGGTCCCCGGTGGTCATCACAGCCTGCTGCCCCCCTGGTGATGGCTTCTTGACCTCATTTCTTGAGCAAGCATATTGTCATTTTGTACTGCCACTTAGCAAAAGTCACGGAGCTCTTTCTTCATTTGGTGGGACATTCCGCTTTCCCAGCTCACAAGCCAACAAGATTCCATTTGCCTCAAGTCCAGTCTCTATAGAGCTGTTGTTGCTCTGTCAGGTTTCTGTTACATTACGCCCTAGTCTTGCTACCTTAGGCCTAGTCTTGCTCCATTATGCCTAGGGGCTTCTAAAAGAGTTTTGTTCCTCTTAGCAAGGGAAAGGAGGGGCCATGGGCTCAGGTCTCACAGCCCAGCCCCCAGGGACAAGAGGACAGCTCCACACCTACCAGACGCCACAGCATCGTCCTTTGCATTTGAGACTCAGCAGAACGCTGAGCCAGGCGCTCCTGGAGCGTGCACGTTTCTTCCTCCAGCGTGTCCGTCTCTGTGCCCGCACTTGTGCATCCAGAGTCTGCAAGGCGTGAGGGGCACGGCCGTGGGCACTGTCGGGCACGGACACGTGTGGGGACGCTTCCCAAGCGCAGGCACAGCCGAGCTCTCTCTCGCGGAGGACACGGACACACACGTGCAAACGGTGGTGGAGATCAAACAGTCTTTATTGGGGGGATCACTCAAAAGGGCAGCGGCCACTCGCTGACCACAGGGAGGATCCTTCCCAACGCATAGGCCATGTTGCTGTAGGTCTCTTCACACAGCGTGTGCAGCAGGATGTAGTAGAAGAGCTCGAGGCCAGTCCAGGAGGCAAAGAGCACCACAGCAGCAAGAACGGAGATGACAGCAAACTTCGGGCTGGCAAAGAACATGTAGAGCATCCTGCGGGGCAGAAGAGGCATGGGAGACAGGGCAGGGTGGACGCCTCGCAAGCCCCTCTTGATATGGCGGGGAGGGCCCTTTCCAGGAGCCCCACAGGCCTCCTCCCCAGCCGTTTCTCATTGCTCCCTCAGGCAGGCTGGGACATGAGACTCCGCAAGTCCGGGAAAACACCCCGACCCGGGGAAAACTGGCGCCGAGCACTTTTCAGCTGCAAAGCCCACAGCCGGCCAGCAGCTTGCCAGCAGCCTGGCTTGTGAGCCCCACCGGTTGCAGCAGGTGTCCAGCCCACCCCAGTGGCTGCCCAGGAGCGGGACCCGGGACACAGGGGACGCAGTGGGGACACTCACTGCAGCCAGTACAGGAAGCCGCATCTCCTCGCCAGCGAGTCCTTCTCCTGCAGGTCAAGAGAGGACAAGGACGCTTGTCAAGCACTGGTGCATGGTGGGGACAGCTGGAGTTGCACGGTGCCCCTGCCCCCCGCCTTGCGCGGGAGCGTAGCCCGTGTGCGGCTGGGACCTCCGTGGACCCTCTCCCCAGGGACACCCCCGCTGGGCAGGGGACAGGGGCTGGCACAGGCTCTCCCGCTTACCAGCTGTTCTTCCACCAGCTCCGGACGTGCAGTCTGTGGTATCTCGGACTCCTTCTTCCTCTGCAGCTGGCTGTGGGCAACAGGGCTTGGTTGGACGACTTACAGAGCTCCATGGCCACGCAAGGGGTCCCCTTCCAAACACACACCAGCCCAGGCAGGGAAAGGGCTCCCCTGTCACACCGCGTGCTGCACGTTCCCCCCACTGCGGTGCCTGCACCAGCATTGGCAGCCCCATCATGCCGTGCTGCAGAGACACCCTGGAGACGCATGTGGGGCCAGGGGCCCAACTCACCAGGCCTCTAAATACTCCATCTCCTCTTCACGATTGCTTATTTCCCGGAACAGCGCCTGGGGGAAGGAAGGGTTGCGAGTGCCTGAGCCCGCTGCGGCCCTCCGCCGATCCCCCAGCCCTTTCCCCCCAGCCCTTTCGGCATTGCCTCGGTCTCTCGCCGCATAACGGCCCCAGCCTCGGCATAGCGCTTTTCCATCTGCTAAGGAACGGGTGCACCATGTGGGTGGCTGAGCCGGGACCTGGACACCCCTGGGCCTTTCCAGCCCCAGGGCCGTGCCCACTCAGGCCTCCTTCTCCCCCCTACCTGCTGCGACTCTTCTCGGTTTCTTGCAGCCGGCTGTATAGCCTGGCACTGCTCTTGGGGGAGGGGAGGGGGTGAGGAGCAGCCATCAGGGCAGCAGGACACTGCCACCAGTGCGCTCCCCTGTCATTATGGCCTCCCAGCTCCCTCTGGGCACCTCCTTTGCCCTCACGTCCCCTCTCCTTCCCAGCCCTGCAGGCGCTGTGGGCAGACACAGGGACCCCCCACGCCTCACTCGGGACGCAGTCCACGTCTGGACATGGTCCTGAGCAACTGGCTCTAGGTGAGCCTGCTTGAGCAGGGCCACGAGGTGAGACAACATGATCTCCAGAGGTCCCTTCCAAGCTCAACCCGTCTGTGATTCGGGGAACTCACCTTACACTGGCCCAGCAGACTCTCCAGCTGCCGGCACTCCCGGCGGCAGTTCTCAAAACATTCCACGGCAACAGAGGTCTGGGAAGAGGAGCCGCACAGAGGCCCTGAGCCCATGACACAGCCCCAGCCACCGCAGCTTGTGGACGTGGGCATGGGAGGGGACACTGACCTCCGTGCTCAGCTGCAGTGATGCTGTCCTTCAGCTGCTCCAGGTTCTTTGCCTGCGTGGGGAAAGGAGAGGTCAGGGGCTCAAGTCTCACGGCCCCAGCCCCCGGGGACAAGAGGACAACTCCACACCTACCAGACACCGCAGCATCACCCTTTGCATTTGAGACTCAGCAGAATGCTGAGCCAGGCACTCCC
The DNA here is from genome assembly GCA_901699155.2 of Streptopelia turtur. Lineage (NCBI taxonomy): Eukaryota > Metazoa > Chordata > Aves > Columbiformes > Columbidae > Streptopelia > Streptopelia turtur. Next base: position 24,261 of record CABFKC020000102.1, read on the forward strand.
GGAGCATGCGCATGTCTTCCTCCAGCATGTCCATCTCCATGCCTGCACTTGTGTGTTGGGACTCTGTGAGGCGTGAACGGCACGGCCGTGGGCACTGTCGGGCACGGACACGTGCAGAGACGCTTCCCAAGCGCAGGCACGGCCGAACTCAGAGCGCAGAGGACACGGACACACACGTGCACACTGAGGGATGCCCAGAGCCTTCCACTGCACAGTGGATGCAGGACAGGTCCTTGGCAACTACTCTCCAGACTCCTGCCCAGCAGCACCGAGGTTCTCCTCCGGATGCTTGCCCACCTCCAGGAGCAGCCCCTTTTATCCCCACCAGGGCACCTACGTCACACACCCACAGTGACATCACAGTGACACGGCCAACACTGCCCATGGTGATGTGGCCACCACCTCCCTGGGGCTGGTGCCAGGAGCTGCTTTGGGGTCCAGCTGCGGCCGCCAAGGAAACAGGGGCACCCACTCACAGGAGTGCTCCTCTAATCGAGCGTGCACGTGATTCGCACTTCTTGGCATTTAGTACATACACCTATTGCATATTCATTTGTTTCTACTGCTTAGTTAATGCATTAAACAGAAATTATTTCCGTAACCCCGCCCTTTGCCGGAAGTCCATCTTTGGTAGTCGAGAGTCTTCATCAGGGCTCTCTAGTGGTCCCCAGGGGTCTTTGCAGCCGCTGGTAATTTCCGCTTGGCTTTCATTGCTAATTTTGCTATTACACCATATTTGTCTCTGGGATATGCACCTTGATTCTCTGGCAAAGCATGAGCACGTTCCCCAGCTAAATGACTGTCACCAATCCCTCTTTGACGGTATACATTACGGGTAGATTCTACAGTACAGTTGTCCCCAAAATCAGATAGCCGTACGGTATATTGAGTAGTGGTTAAGATCATTTTCAACAAAGAACGCCAATCATGCGGAGTCAGTACCTAGGAGGAGCTTAACGCTTCTAAAGACTTTACAACGAATGAGGAAGTAACCCCATTTTCTTTAACTAGTGTCTGTAATTCCTTTACAACTTCATAAGACAGCTGTTGAAAGCCTGCAGGTTGCTGTTCACAATAGACCACAGGGCAGACTGTGACCACTTGCCATTCGCCTGCTTTTTAAGCCTCTTCTCTACTTTTATCCCACACGGTTAAACTAGTGTGCACTTTCAGTAGGAAAGTATCATCTGGGGGGAATAAATCAGGCTCTTGCTCCGGGTCCGTCAGGCCAGGACCAAGGGGGTTGTCGGGCGACTCCCACAAACCATCATTGGTCAAAAGCGTTCGCTGTCGCGTACGAGCGGGGGCTTCGTTGTCAGCCAGCCCTTTCTCCGCTACCGCATCCATGGTTAGTGCATTTCTGCACGATCAGCAATCCGTTCTACTAGAGTCACTAATCGGACTCCTGATACGTCCCAATTTTGCCTTTGGAACAATCGCTGAAGGAGACCCAGGCTTTGCCTTTGCTCTAAGGATATCTTCCCTCCCGTGGTTCCCAGTCGCTCACCTTGCCTCGGTGTTGGGTGCGCTGTGATTCCTGTTTCCTGGTTCAATTGGGCTTCGCTACCGGGATGGCTGCTTTCTTTACAGCCGCGCTGGAAGTCCCTGTTCAGGTGCCATTTGTAGCGCATGAGGCACAGACTCTCAGTAAGGCGCAAGAAGAGGCATTTATTACAAACTCAGGCTTGCATTTGTACTTCATTTGCTGATTTGCTTAGTTAGTCGTCGTTCCATAAGCAATGCATTTTGTGTTCCCACCAAAGTTACTGCCATAAACACTTTTTTGTCTGTCACACGCTCTTCTTCTGTCCTGGGTGTTGTCACGTAGCATGCAGTCCCACCGCTTGTTCTCACGCTGGTCGAGTTCTGCAGTTTCTCACAAGCCTGATCTCAGCATACGGCCAGAGTACCTGTTCATCCATCTGGCTGGAGTTCAGTTAGGAAAGGATGCTTTAAAAAAAAAACCACCTTGCATTTTCATCTCTTTTTCCTTTGGCATCTCTTTGGTGTTTCTCCAACTCTGCAAAGTGTGGCCCAAGCCAGACAGCATATCAGAGAAGACAGAAGGAACAGGCTGGGGATACTTTTCTTCCCTGTTGTCATTTTTCTACCCGGACACTGTCAAACAGGCGCATTCACAAGTGGACACACGCTTCTGTTCTGAAGAAGACATTTGCTCCTGCAGCAAATTTCTCTCTCTTCTTCCCTTCCAAAGAGGTGTGCTCAGGAGCAGGGTGTTTCAAGATTCTCTGCTTGGTCTGTGCTTTTGGGGTGACTCCTCATGCCTTGCAGATGTGCTGTTTCCTATTCAAGTGCTGTCTGCTGCTAAACTTGCTAGTTATAGCTCGCCAACCAGACTCTTGGAAACACTCTCTTCTGCTCTGTGCCCCTGAGACAGAAGCGGATGTTTCATCTCTCTGGATGACCGTCACTTCAGGGTACTCGAGTGCAACAGCACCAGAAGAAGGGGAAGAAGGCAGCACCCAGGGAATGTGTCAGAGAAACAGACGTTTATTTGCTTTTGATTCCGCCAAGGGAAGCTGCAGCCCCGCTAGTGCCGCCGCCGGGGCCGCCTCTTGCGGGGCTGAGGAGAGTCCTGGGGGGCAGGGTTCCTTCTCTTTGCGGGGCGCCGGGGCCCCCTGGGCGAGCGGTCCCTGCCCCGGTCGGCAGCGGAGGGGCTGCGGCTGCAGCCCCGGGCAGAGGGACCTGCCCCCGCCGCCTGCCCCGGCTCCTCCTGGGGCTGCTCCCGCTGCGCAGGGCCGGGCGCAGATGGAAGACAGCTGGGAGCCCTGCTCAGGGCGGCCTCCGACGTGCTGGCTTCATCCTCCATGTCGGAGCCCGCAGGGCTGGTGGGGGCCAGCCTGGGGTCAGGAGTCCCCACCCGGGAGCTGGGGGGGCTGGGGCTGGCTGCGCGCCCGTCGTCGTCCTCCTCGTCCCCGTAGGAGCACAGCAGCCTCCAGGCCTCCTCGCTGCACCGCTCCACGATGACCTGGACGAGGCCACGCACCAGCAGTGCTGCATTGTCCTGGAGCTGGGCCTCCATGCGCTGGACCAGGGCCTCCTCGTCCAGCCTGTGGCAGCACAGGGCGTACAGGATGATCCTCTGTGTTGCCACCGCCAGCCACCACTGCTCCTCATAGATGGCGTCCAGCTCCAGGCTGAGCCAGGGCAGCACGGGCTCCAGGAGCTGCTGGTGTCGCCGGAAAAGCGCTGCCCAGACCTGGGGCAGGAGCCTGTCCACGGCAGCCGTGTCCTCCGTCTCCACAGCCCCCTGCTCTTCCGGGAACGGCGTCCCCGTCACAAAGAACACAGGGGACCCTGCGGGGCCAGAGCGGCTGCTGCCGACCGGGCGGCTGGGAGCTGCGCTGGCCTGGATGCTGGCCAGGCTTGGCTGTGCAGGGGACATGGTGACACACAGGTAGTCGTCTCCCCGCGCAGAAAACTTGATCTCTTGCATCTGGCCTCTGCAGAGTGGGGAAGTAGATGTCCTTTGAGCCCAGCGCAGGATGCAGCCCAGGCAGAACTGGTGCTGGCAGGGCTGCACGAGGGCGACGGCCTTCTGAGCATCGCAGCAGATGGGGCAGCTCCGCGCTGTCTCGCTGGCCATGCTTGTGCTGTGCAGCCGCTTCGGGAGAGCTGAGGAGGAGGAGCTGCTTCCCCTGGCCAGCGCTGGTGCTGCCCAAGGTGTTGGGCACTGCCAAAGGAGAGAAGCCATGGTCATGGGCTGTCGCATGGAGGGGAGGGGAGAGGAGGAGAGGAAGGAAGGAATGCCCAGGCCCCTGGACAAGGACACCCTCCCCGCTCCGCGAGCCGCGTCGCCCACCCCACAGCCAGCCCCGGGGACGTTTCCCGCACAGCTCACCTCCGCTGCAGCAAGTGTGTGCCGCGGTGCCCGGCTGCCTGAAGCAGGCAGGGCCGGGCAAACACAGGGATGGCTCTGCGATGGGAGCGAGAGCTGCCGACAGCAGCCCCCAAAGCACCACCCAGCACCACGAGAAGCCTCGCTCCGACGTCCACACCTCGCAGGCTGCTCGGCAGGAGTCCAGGCACGAGCCAGCCTGAGCCAGGCTCTGCCGGCGCCCGGAGATGAGCAGTGAGGGACGCGAGGTCACACTCCGTGGCTCCATGATGTCACAGTCCCTTGCTTGCTGATGTCACTCTCCACCACTTGGTGACGTTCCAGCTGGCCTTCCACCCTGCATGTGCACGACAGCAGGAGAAAAAAAGAAGATACTTTTTCATTAGTTTTGCTTCTATGTTTCCCTGTCACCCTAGCTTGGTCACCTGCCACCCGTGTCTGTGACTGTGTCTTGTCCCCACCTCTGACACGGTGCGCAGGTCTCCTGCAAGAGGGAGCGTGGTGGGACCAGTCAGCGTGGACTGCCCATGGCCGCATATTACCACCCCCAGCTGGGAGCTGCCTTTCCCTGTGCGACATTGGGACTTGCAGGGAGGAATCGTAGTGCCTGGATGGCCGAAGGGCTGCAGACTCCCTGCTCGTGACTTTGGGGAGCCCAGGGTCGATCCCCGCATAGGCCATGCTGTCTGATCGGCTCTTCCTACCTCTGGCTTTTATTATCATTCCCACTCATGAGTCAAGGTTCTTTTCCTTTTGGAAGATCATTATCTGTTATTTCCAAGTTTGACGGTGTCAGAGTCAAGGGTGCTATAGTCATCTGCATGTTTAGAAGGACAGGCCTCCATGCAGAGAACATGTCTCAAATAACAAGGACATACGCAGAGTTCCAGCATCTAGGTCATCTGAAGAAAGTCCAACTGGAAATTGACAAATGGTCTCCATAAGGCCAGGTTTGAGGCTGTGCTTGTCTCCTTCTGTCTCACACTGCTCTGTTGAAAAGTTGTCCTAAGCGCATGAAGAGTTCAGAATTAGAAGAGTACTGTGCTCACAGGCTTCAATCATTTACGCCTTCATCTCTGACAAAATGCAAGTCCTTTCCTGATCCTTCCAGCTACGGAATGCTTTGAATGAACAAAGATGTGTATGAACTCTACAAATCCCACATTTTATGTGGACTCTTTGAAAAGCCAAAGCAATCGTATTTGAAATCCTTTAGGTTTCCTTGTCTACTATTAGCTCTCTCTTCCGGTATGCCAACTTGTTAATGAGACAGTCCTTAACTCAGTGACTTCATGACAGCCTTCTGTTGCTCTCGTCCCATTCCAAGACAATGTTGAGAATGGACAGATAATGGAAAGACGCGCACACAAGGCAACATTTTGGGCAAAGGACCCCTGCAAGGTTTATAGTTCAGGGAGAAGCGTGGTTCTTTCACCTGTTCAACAACAGACCTGGGAGAACCTGAGCCTAAAAAGTGCGGTTGTGTTGGAAACACAACTTCTCTACCAACAGAAGAATAAAACATCATGGGCACAGCCAGGAGACACTTGCAGAAAAAAACATGAGAGGGGGATTTAAGCCTCTGTTAGCTGCTGTCTGCAGCGTGGCAGAAGAGCTGGGAAGGCCAAACGCATTTGCTGGGATGTGTCGCAGAGGAAATGAGCTCTTGAATGAGACGTGTGAAGAGAAGGGAAAAAAGAGAGAAGGAGGCTGATAGATAGAGAGGACAAAACCACAGAGGACACGTTCTCTGTCAGGGCAGGGCACATAGTATTTCATGAGCAGTTTATCAGGCTTGGCAAATTGAGAAAGGTTCTGCGCATCAAATGCTCTGTGTGAGCGGGGATGCCCAGCTATCTGCACCCAAACCAAACCAAACCAAACCGAACCGAACCGAACCAAACCGAACCGAACCGAACCAAACCAAACCAAACCAAACCAAACCAAACCTCTCCTCCACTTCACCTCAGCAGCTCCTTAATTTTCTGCAGAAGGTTTCGAGGAGGTGTCATTAAAGACCTCAAGTAGAACGCTCAGGTGGGTCGTCTGGGGAAAGTTGGGCTTGGCTCAAAATGCATCCAGAATCTTTCAAATTAGGTGCAGTCACTGCTAGACTCCACATTTGCCCTTCATCATCACAGAGGGTGGGTCCAGAGCATTTGTGATCTCTTTACCGATATGGGTACAAATCTAGGTGAGATCCATGGAAGCCAGGGATCTTTCAGTGGCATGAGATAAATGCCAAGCTCACCAAGCACAACGAAAGCGGTGATTTCTCTTTTTGCCGTTTCTTGTATGGTGAGGAATGGTCTAAGGGTTTCCTTACAATACAAAGAGAGTACTTCAACTTGCAAGTTGCAGTGCTCTCTCCTTCTCTCTGTCCCTCTCTCACGCTTCTTTCTCTTTGTTTCCCCCTTTCTAGTTTTGTGCCATTTTTCACCTTTTGGAGAGACGTTTAAGAACTGGTGGGAAAACCCCAGGAAAGCACAGCTATTATACAAAGCGATGGCTCCAAGAGCTCTACAGCTGCCATGGCACATGAGAGGTGTACTCCATAAGCTGTTTTCCCTTTCTCTCCTTCACTAATGAATGAATCACTAAAGGTACTTTACCGCATTTCCGTTGTCTCATTTTTCTATTTTATTTATGGTTTTCCCATTTTTCTCTTTCTTCCTTTTTTCTTTTTTTTTTCTTTTTTTTTCTTTTTTTTTCTTTTTTTTTTTTTAACTAAGTTACCAAACTGACCAAAATGCAAAGGCCCAAGCTGCTGGTGTCTCCCCAAGAGGCAGACAAGTTCCACGTGTCTCACTTGGGTCACAAGTATCGATGCACCAAATTCTGCAGAATATACTAACCCACCTACAACGCTGGGCTCACCACATGTCTCACCTAGGTAGTATCCAAACCAAACCAAAGCAAACCAAACAAAGAAAAGTGCCTTGTCTCTATTGATGGAGTCTTACCCACGTCCTGAGGTGGTCCCGCAGCGTCGCCCTTTGCATTTGAGACTCAGCAGAACGCTGAGCCAGGCGCTCCTGGAGCGTGCACGTTTCTTCCTCCAGCGTGTCCGTCTCTGTGCCCGCACTTGTGCATCCAGAGTCTGCAAGGCGTGAGGGGCACGGCCGTGGGCACTGTCGGGCACGGACACGTGTGGGGACGCTTCCCAAGCGCAGGCACAGCCGAGCTCTCTCTCGCGGAGGGACACGGACACACACGTGCAAATGGTGGTGGAGATCAAACAGTCTTTATTGGGGGGAGCACTCAAAAGGGCAGCGGTCCCTCGCTGACCACAGGGAGGATCCTTCCCAACGCATAGGCCACGTTGCTGTAGGTCTCTTCACACAGCGTGTGCAACAGGATGTAGTAGAAGAGCTCGAGACGAGTCCAGGAGGCAAAGAGCACCACAGCAGCAAGAACGAAGATGACAGCAAACTTCGGGCTGGCAAAGAGCATGCAGAGTGTCCTGCGGGGCAGAAGAGGCATGGGAGACAGGGCAGGGTGGACGCCTCGCAAGCCCCTCTTGATATGGCGGGGAGGGCCCTTTCCAGGAGCCCCACAGGCCTCCTCCCCAGCCGTTTCTCATTGCTCCCTCAGGCAGGCTGGGAAAACACCCCGACCCAGGGAAAACTGGCGCCGAGCACTTTTCAGCTGCAAAGCCCACAGCCGGCCAGCAGCTTGCCAGCAGCCTGGCTTGTGAGCCCCACCGGTTGCAGCAGGTGTCCAGCCCACCCCAGTGGCTGCCCAGGAGCGGGACCCGGGACACAGGGGACGCAGTGGGGACACTCACTGCAGCCAGTACAGGAAGCCGCATCTCCTCGCCAGCGAGTCCTTCTCCTGCAGGTCAAGAGAGGACAAGGACGCTTGTCAAGCACTGGTGCATGGTGGGGACAGCTGGAGTTGCACGGTGCCCCTGGCCCCCGCCTTGCGCGGGAGCGTAGCCCGTGTGCGGCTGGGACCTCCGTGGACCCTCTCCCCAGGGACACCCCCGCTGGGCAGGGGACAGGGGCTGGCACAGGCTCTCCCGCTTACCAGCTGTTCTTCCACCAGCTCCGGACGTGCAGTCTGTGGTATCTCGGACTCCTTCTTCCTCTGCAGCTGGCTGTGGGCAACAGGGCTTGGTTGGACGACTTACAGAGCTCCATGGCCACGCAAGGGGTCCCCTTGCAAACACACACCACCCCAGGCAGGGAAAGGGCTCCCCTGTCACACCGCGTGCTGCACGTTCCCCCCACTGCGGTGCCTGCAGCAGCATTGGCAGCCCCATCATGCCGTGCTGCAGAGACACCCTGGAGACGCGTGTGGGGCCAGGGGCCCAACTCACCAGGCCTCTAAATACTCCATCTCCTCTTCACGATTGCTTATTTCCCGGAACAGCGCCTGGGAGAAGGAAGGGTTGCGAGTGCCTGAGCCCGCTGCGGCCCTCCGCCGATCCCCCAGCCCTTTCCCCCCAGCCCTTTCGGCATTGCCTCGGTCTCTCGCCGCATAACGGCCCCAGCCTCGGCATAGCGCTTTTCCATCTGCTAAGGAACGGGTGCACCATGTGGGTGGCTGAGCCGGGACCTGGACACCCCTGGGCCTTTCCAGCCCCAGGGCCGTGCCCACTCAGGCCTCCTTCTCCCCCCTACCTGCTGCGACTCTTCTCGGTTTCTTGCAGCCGGCTGTATAGCCTGGCACTGCTCCTGGGGGAGGGGAGGGGGTGAGGAGCAGCCATCAGGGCAGCAGGACACTGCCACCAGTGCGCTCCCCTGTCATTATGGCCTCCCAGCTCCCTCTGGGCACCTCCTTTGCCCTCACGTCCCCTCTCCTTCCCAGCCCTGCAGGCGCTGTGGGCAGACACAGGGATCCCCACGCCTCACTCGGGACGCAGTCCACGTCTGGACATGGTCCTGAGCAACTGGCTCTAGGTGAGCCTGCTTGAGCAGGGCCACGAGGTGAGACAACATGATCTCTAGAGGTCCCTTCCAAGCTCAACCCGTCTGTGATTCGGGGAACTCACCTTACACTGGCCCAGCAGACTCTCCAGCTGCCGGCACTCCCGGCGGCAGTTCTCAAAACATTCCACGGCGACAGAGGTCTGGGAAGAGGAGCCGCACAGAGGCCCTGAGCCCATGACACAGCCCCAGCCACCGCAGCTTGTGGACGTGGGCATGGGAGGGGACACTGACCTCCGTGCTCAGCTGCGTGATGCTGTCCTTCAGCTGCTCCAGGTTCTTTGCCTGCGTGGGGAAAGGAGAGGTCAGGGGCTCAAGTCTCACGGCCCCAGCCCCCGGGGACAAGAGGACAACTCCACACCTACCAGACACCGCAGCATCACCCTTTGCATTTGAGACTCAGCAGAATGCTGAGCCAGGCACTCCCGGAGCATGCGCATGTCTTCCTCCAGCATGTCCATCTCCATGCCTGCACTTGTGTGTTGGGACTCTGTGAGGCGTGAACGACACGGCCGTGGGCACTGTCGGGCACGGACACGTGCAGAGACGCTTCCCAAGCGCAGGCACGGCCGAACTCAGAGCGCAGAGGACACGGACACACACGTGCACACTGAGGGATGCCCAGAGCCTTCCACTGCACAGTGGACGCAGGACAGGTCCTTGGCAACTACTCTCCAGACTCCTGCCCAGCAGCACCGAAGTTCTCCTCCGGATGCTTGCCCACCTCCAGGAGCAGCCCCTTTTATCCCCACCAGGGCACCTACGTCACACACCCACAGTGACATCACAGTGACACGGCCAACACTGCCCATGGTGATGTGGCCACCACCTCCCTGGGGCTGGTGCCAGGAGCTGCTTTGGGGTCCAGCTGCGGCCGCCAAGGAAACAGGGGCACCCACTCACAGGAGTGCTCCTCTAATCGAGCGTGCACGTGATTCGCACTTCTTGGCATTTAGTACATACACCTATTGCATATTCATTTGTTTCTACTGCTTAGTTAATGCATTAAACAGAAATTATTTCTGTAACCCCGCCCTTTGCCGGAAGTCCATCTTTGGTAGTCGAGAGTCTTCATCAGGGCTCTCTAGTGGTCCCCAGGGGTCTTTGCAGCCGCTGGTAATTTCCGCTTGGCTTTCATTGCTAATTTTGCTATTACACCATATTTGTCTCTGGGATATGCACCTTGATTCTCTGGCAAAGCATGAGCACGTTCCCCAGCTAAATGACTGTCACCAATCCCTCTTTGACAGTATACATTACGGGTAGATTCTACAGTACAGTTCTCCCCAAAATCAGATAGCCATACGGTATATTGAGTAGTGGTTAAGATCATTTTCAACAAAGAACGCCAATCATGCGGAGTCAGTACCTAGGAGGAGCTTAACGCTTCTAAAGACTTTACAACGAATGAGGAAGTAACCCCATTTTCTTTAACTAGTGTCTGTAATTCCTTTACAACTTCATAAGACAGCTGTTGAAAGCCTGCAGGTTGCTGTTCACAATAGACCACAGGGCAGACTGTGACCACTTGCCATTCGCCTGCTTTTTAAGCCTCTTCTCTACTTTTATCCCACACGGTTAAACTAGTGTGCACTTTCAGTAGGAAAGTATCATCTGGGGGGAATAAATCAGGCTCTTGTTCCGGGTCCGTCAGGCCAGGACCAAAGGGGTTGTCGGGCGACTCCCACAAACCATCATTGGTCAAAAGCGTTCGCTGTCGCGTACGAGCGGGGGCTTCGTTGTCAGCCAGCCCTTTCTCCGCTACCGCATCCGTGGTTAGTGCATTTCTGCACGATCAGCAATCCGTCCTACTAGAGTCACTAATCGGACTCCTGATACGTCCCAATTTTGCCTTTGGAACAATCGCTGAAGGAGACCCAGGCTTTGCCTTTGCTCTAGGGATATCTTCCCTCCCGTGGTTCCCAGTCGCTCACCTTGCCTCGGTGTTGGGTGCGCTGTGATTCCTGTTTCCTGGTTCAATTGGGCTTCGCTACCGGGATGGCTGCTTTCTTTACAGCCGCGCTGGAAGTCCCTGTTCAGGTGCCATTTGTAGCGCATGAGGCACAGACTCTCAGTAAGGCGCAAGAAGAGGCATTTATTACAAACTCAGGCTTGCATTTGTACTTCATTTGCTGATTTGCTTAGTTAGTCGTCGTTCCATAAGCAATGCATTTTGTGTTCCCACCAAAGTTACTGCCATAAACACTTTTTTGTCTGTCACACGCTCTTCTTCTGTCCTGGGTGTTGTCACGTAGCATGCAGTCCCACCGCTTGTTCTCACGCTGGTCGAGTTCTGCAGTTTCTCACAAGCCTGATCTCAGCATACGGCCAGAGTACCTGTTCATCCATCTGGCTGGAGTTCAGTTAGGAAAGGATGCTTTAAAAAAAAACCACCTTGCATTTTCATCTCTTTTTCCTTTGGCATCTCTTTGGTGTTTCTTCAACTCTGCAAAGTGTGGCCCAAGCCAGACAGCATATCGGAGAAGACAGAAGGAACAGGCTGGGGATACTTTTCTTCCCTGTTGTCATTTTTCTACCCGGACACTGTCAAACAGGCGCATTCACAAGTGGACACACGCTTCTGTTCTGAAGAAGACATTTGCTCCTGCAGCAAATTTCTCTCTCTTCTTCCCTTCCAAAGAGGTGTGCTCAGGAGCAGGGTGTTTCAAGATTCTCTGCTTGGTCTGTGCTTTTGGGGTGACTCCTCATGCCTTGCAGATGTGCTGTTTCCTATTCAAGTGCTGTCTGCTGCTAAACTTGCTAGTTATAGCTCGCCAACCAGACTCTTGGAAACACTCTCTTCTGCTCTGTGCCCCTGAGACAGAAGCGGATGTTTCATCTCTCTGGATGACCGTCACTTCAGGGTACTCGAGTGCAACAGCACCAGAAGAAGGGGAAGAAGGCAGCACCCAGAGAATGTGTCAGAGAAACAGACGTTTATTTGCTTTTGATTCCGCCAAGGGAAGCTGCAGCCCCGCTAGTGCCGCCGACGGGGCCGCCTCTTGCGGGGCTGAGGAGAGTCCTGGGGGGCAGGGTTCCTTCTCTTTGCGGGGCGCCGGGGCCCCCCGGGCGAGCGGTCCCTGCCCCGGTCGGCAGCGGAGGGGCTGCGGCTGCAGCCCCGGGCAGAGGGACCTGCCCCCGCCGCCTGCCCCGGCTCCTCCTGGGGCTGCTCCCGCTGCGCAGGGCCGGGCGCAGATGGAAGGCAGCTGGGAGCCCTGCTCAGGGCGGCCTCCGACGTGCTGGCTTCATCCTCCATGTCGGAGCCCGCAGGGCTGGTGGGGGCCAGCCTGGGGTCAGGAGTCCCCACCCGGGAGCTGGGGGGGCTGGGGCTGGCTGCGCGCCCGTCGTCGTCCTCCTCGTCCCCGTAGGAGCACAGCAGCCTCCAGGCCTCCTCGCTGCACCGCTCCACGATGACCTGGACGAGGCCACGCACCAGCGGTGCTGCATTGTCCTGGAGCTGGGCCTCCATGCGCTGGACCAGGGCCTCCTCGTCCAGCCCGTGGCAGCACGGGGCGTACAGGATGATCCTCTGTGTTGCCACCGCCAGCCACCACTGCTCCTCATAGATGGCGTCCAGCTCCAGGCTGAGCCAGGGCAGCACGGGCTCCAGGAGCTGCTGGTGTCGCCGGAAAAGCGCTGCCCAGACCTGGGGCAGGAGCCCGTCCACGGCAGCCGTGTCCTCCGTCTCCACAGCCCCCTGCTCTTCCGGGAACGGCGTCCCCGTCACAAAGAACACAGGGGACCCTGCGGGGCCAGAGCGGCTGCTGCCGACCGGGCGGCTGGGAGCTGCGCTGGCCTGGATACTGGCCAGGCTTGGCTGTGCAGGGGACATGGTGACACACAGGTAGTCGTCTCCCCTGCACAGAAAACTTGATCTCTTGCATCTGGCCTCTGCAGAGTGGGCAAGTAGATGTCCTTTGAGCCCAGCGCAGGATGCAGCCCAGGCAGAACTGGTGCTGGCAGGGCTGCACGAGGGCGACGGCCTTCTGAGCATCGCAGCAGATGGGGCAGCTCCGCGCTGTCTCGCTGGCCATGCTTGTGCTGTGCAGCGGCTTGGGGAGAGCTGAGGAGGAGGAGCTGCTTCCCCTGGCCAGCGCTGGTGCTGCCCAAGGTGTTGGGCACTGCCAAAGGAGAGAAGCCATGGTCATGGGCTGTCGCATGGAGGGGAGGGGAGAGGAGGAGAGGAAGGAAGGAATGCCCAGGCCCCTGGACAAGGACACCCTCCCCGCTCCGCGAGCCGCGTCGCCCACCCCACAGCCAGCCCGGGGGACGTTTCCCGCACAGCTCACCTCCGCTGCAGCAAGTGTGTGCCGCGGTGCCCGGCTGCCTGAAGCAGGCAGGGCCGGGCAAACACAGGGATGGCTCCGCGATGGGAGCGAGAGCTGCCGACAGCAGCCCCCAAAGCACCACCCAGCACCACGAGAAGCCTCGCTCCGACGTCCACACCTCGCAGGCTGCTCGGCAGGAGTCCAGGCACGAGCCAGCCTGAGCCAGGCTCTGCCGGCGCCCGGAGATGAGCAGTGAGGGACGCGAGGTCACACTCCGTGGCTCCATGATGTCACAGTCCCTTGCTCCATGATGTCACTCTCCACCACTTGGTGACGTTCCAGCTGGCCTTCCACCCTGCATGTGCACGACAGCAGGAGAAAAAAAGAAGATACTTTTTCATTAGTTTTGCTTCTATGTTTCCCTGTCACCCTAGCTTGGTCACCTGCCACCCGTGTCTGTGACTGTGTCTTGTCCCCACCTCTGACACGGTGCGCAGGTCTCCTGCAAGAGGGAGCGTGGTGGGACCAGCCAGCGTGGACTGCCCATGGCCGCATATTACCACCCCCAGCTGGGAGCTGCCTTTCCCTGTGCGACATTGGGACTTGCAGGGAGGAATTGTAGTGCCTGGATGTCCGAAGGGCTGCAGACTCCCTGCTCGTGACTTTGGGGAGCCCAGGGTCGATCCCCGCATAGGCCATGCTGTCTGATCGGCTCTTCCTACCTCTGGCTTTTATTATCATTCCCACTCATGAGTCAAGGTTCTTTTCCTTTTGGAAGATCATTATCTGTTATTTCCAAGTTTGACGGTGTCAGAGTCAAGGGTGCTATAGTCATCTGCATGTTTAGAAGGACAGGCCTCCATGCAGAGAACATGTCTCAAATAACAAGGACATACGCAGAGTTCCAGCATCTAGGTCATCTGAAGAAAGTCCAACTGGAAATTGACAAATGGTCTCCATAAGGCCAGGTTTGAGGCTGTGCTTGTCTCCTTCTGTCTCACACTGCTCTGTTGAAAAGTTGTCCTAAGCGCATGAAGAGTTCAGAATTAGAAGAGTACTGTGCTCACAGGCTTCAATCATTTACGCCTTCATCTCTGACAAAATGCAAGTCCTTTCCTGATCCTTCCAGCTACGGAATGCTTTGAATGAACAAAGATGTGTACGAACTCTACAAATCCCACATTTTATGTGGACTCTTTGAAAAGCCAAAGCAATCGTATTTGAAATCCTTTAGGTTTCCTTGTCTACTATTAGCTCTCTCTTCCGGTATGCCAACTTGTTAATGAGACAGTCCTTAACTCAGTGACTTCATGACAGCCTTCTGTTGCTCTCGTCCCATTCCAAGACAATGTTGAGAATGGACAGATAATGGAAAGACGCGCACACAAGCAACATTTTGGGCAAAGGACCCCTGCAAGGTTTATAGTTCAGGAGAAGCGTGGTTCTTTCACCTGTTCAACAACAGACCTGGGAGAACCTGAGCCTAAAAAGTGCGGTTGTGTTGGAAACACAACTTCTCTACCAACAGAAGAATAAAACATCATGGGCACAGCCAGGAGACACTTGCAGAAAAAAACATGAGAGGGGGATTTAAGCCTCTGTTAGCTGCTGTCTGCAGCGTGGCAGAAGAGCTGGGAAGGCCAAACGCATTTGCTGGGATGTGTCGCAGAGGAAATGAGCTCTTGAATGAGACGTGTGAAGAGAAGGGAAAAAAGAGAGAAGGAGGCTGATAGATAGAGAGGACAAAACCACAGAGGACACGTTCTCTGTCAGGGCAGGGCACATAGTATTTCATGAGCAGTTTATCAGGCTTGGCAAATTGAGAAAGGTTCTGCGCATCAAATGCTCTGTGTGAGCGGGGATGCCCAGCTATCTGCACCCAAACCAAACCAAACCAAACCAAACCGAACCGAACCGAACCGAACCGAACCAAACCAAACCAAACCAAACCAAACCAAACCAAACCAAACCTCTCCTCCACTTCACCTCAGCAGCTCCTTAATTTTCTGCAGAAGGTTTCGAGGAGGTGTCATTAAAGACCTCAAGTAGAACGCTCAGGTGGGTCGTCTGGGGAAAGTTGGGCTTGGCTCAAAATGCATCCAGAATCTTTCAAATTAGGTGCAGTCACTGCTAGACTCCACATTTGCCCTTCATCATCACAGAGGGTGGGTCCAGAGCATTTGTGATCTCTTTACCGATATGGGTACAAATCTAGGTGAGATCCATGGAAGCCAGGGATCTTTCAGTGGCATGAGATAAATGCCAAGCTCACCAAGCACAATGAAAGCGGTGATTTCTCTTTTTGCCGTTTCTTGTATGGTGAGGAATGGTCTAAGGGTTTCCTTACAATACAAAGAGAGTACTTCAACTTGCAAGTTGCAGTGCTCTCTCCTTCTCTCTGTCCCTCTCTCACGCTTCTTTCTCTTTGTTTCCCCCTTTCTAGTTTTGTGCCATTTTTCACCTTTTGGAGGGACGTTTAAGAACTGGTGGGAAAACCCCAGGAAAGCACAGCTGTTATACAAAGCGATGGCTCCAAGAGCTCTACAGCTGCCATGGCACATGAGAGGTGTACTCCATAAGCTGTTTTCCCTTTCTCTCCTTCACTAATGAATGAATCACTAAAGGTACTTTACCGCATTTCCGTTGTCTCATTTTTCTATTTTATTTATGGTTTTCCCATTTTTCTCTTTCTTCCTTTTTTCTTTTTTTTTTTCTTTTTTTTTTTTTTCTTTTTTTTCTTTTTTTTTTTAACTAAGTTACCAAACTGACCAAAATGCAAAGGCCCAAGCTGCTGGTGTCTCCCCAAGAGGCAGACAAGTTCCACGTGTCTCACTTGGGTCACAAGTATTGATGCACCAAATTCTGCAGAATATACTAACCCACCTACAACGCTGGGCTCACCACATGTCTCACCTAGGTAGTATCCAAACCAAACCAAAGCAAACCAAACAAAGAAAAGTGCCTTATCTCTATTAAGAGTCTGCAAGGCGTGAGGGGCACGGCCGTGGGCACTGTCGGGCACGGACACGTGTGGGGACTGTCACGAAATATTACGCGGAGGCACCCCGAGGTTAATTTAAGGGACAACAGAGTCCAAAACAACTTTTATTAAACCAGTGAGAAACAGGGTTTTAGCACTCCACATGTGACTTAAATACAGGTTCGGATATCAGTTGAGGAAATAATTTGAAGGGGCAGCAACTAATACAACAGGCGGTCCACAGTGTGCATGCACGTGGCTGCACCAAAATAATGCCGGAGCCAGCCCTGGGTCCCGGAGGAGCACACACTTGCCAAACACGGTGCAGGATTATTTTTTAAAAGAGATACGCGCACTCGTAGTGAGTACGGGAAGAGTACACTCGCGATTCCGCGAGGGTAAATTTATAATATACTCGCAATTGTGCGAGGGGCTCTCAGCGGCCACTCGCGCTTATGCGAGGATTTAAAGTACCCGTGCACGGGAGGAAAATACACTCGCGGTTGTGCGAGGGGCTCTCGGCAGCCACTCGCGATTGTGCGAGGATTAATTTAAAGTACACGTGCAAATGTGCACGGAAAATATATGTGCAAATGTGCACGAAAAGTATAAATATACTCGCAATTCCGCGAGAAGTTTTACTTACACACGTGGCGGCAAGGCAAGCGGAGTCTCCATCCCCGGGGAGCGGGGGGGGCCCGTGGCTCCCGGCGGCAGTGGCCAAGCTCGTGCTCCGAGGAACCCGCACAATGGGCCGAGTCGCCGACGAGTGTCCCGTTTTTATAGGCTGATCAGATTATGACTTGGAGGCACTCTAGAAGCTTCTCTGCACCCCCAACACTGGAGTGGGATGCCCCTGGAGCCTTCCATCATCCCCCACACCACCTGTGGGTGCCCAGCGGCTCGGCTAAT
This sequence comes from Streptopelia turtur, assembly GCA_901699155.2. NCBI lineage: Eukaryota > Metazoa > Chordata > Aves > Columbiformes > Columbidae > Streptopelia > Streptopelia turtur. The sequence continues at coordinate 41,211 of CABFKC020000102.1, forward strand.
GGGCCTAGCCAGGGTGCTCTGGGGCCAAACAAAAGAAGCTGTTAGGCTCAAGTATCAGAGAAAGAGGGAGACTGCCTGCTCCTTCCAAACTGAAGGGGGGTTGCATTCCACTACAGGGACGCTTCCGAAGCGCAGGCACAGCCGAGCTCTCTCTCGCGGAGGACACGGACACACACGTGCAAACGGTGGTGGAGATCAAACAGTCTTTATTGGGGGGAGCACTCAAAAGGGCAGCGGCCCCTCGCTGACCACAGGGAGAATCCTTCCCAACGCATAGGCCACGTTGCTGTAGGTCTCCTCACACAGCGTGTGCAACAGGATGTAGTAGAAGAGCTCGAGGCCAGTCCAGGAGGCAAAGAGCACCACAGCAGCAAGAACGAAGATGACAGCAAACTTCGGGCTGGCAAAGAGCATGCAGAGTGTCCTGCGGGGCAGAAGAGGCATGGGAGACAGGGCAGGGTGGACGCCTCGCAAGCCCCTCTTGATATGGCGGGGAGGGCCCTTTCCAGGAGCCCCACAGGCCTCCTCCCCAGCTGTTTCTCATTGCTCCCTCAGGCAGGCTGGGACATGAGACTCCGCAAGTCCGGGAAAACACCCCGACCCAGGGAAAACTGGCGCCGAGCACTTTTCAGCTGCAAAGCCCACAGCCGGCCAGCAGCTTGCCAGCAGCCTGGCTTGTGAGCCCCACCGGTTGCAGCAGGTGTCCAGCCCACCCCAGTGGCTGCCCAGGAGCGGGACCCGGGACACAGGGGACGCAGTGGGGACACTCACTGCAGCCAGTACAGGAAGCCGCATCTCCTCGCCAGCGAGTCCTTCTCCTGCAGGTCAAGAGAGGACAAGGACGCTTGTCAAGCACTGGTGCATGGTGGGGACAGCTGGAGTTGCACGGTGCCCCTGGCCCCCGCCTTGCGCGGGAGCGTAGCCCGTGTGCGGCTGGGACCTCCGTGGACCCTCTCCCCAGGGACACCCCCGCTGGGCAGGGGACAGGGGCTGGCACAGGCTCTCCCGCTTACCAGCTGTTCTTCCACCAGCTCCGGACGTGCAGTCTGTGGTATCTCGGACTCCTTCTTCCTCTGCAGCTGGCTGTGGGCAACAGGGCTTGGTTGGACGACTTACAGAGCTCCATGGCCACGCAAGGGGTCCCCTTCCAAACACACACCAGCCCAGGCAGGGAAAGGGCTCCCCTGTCACACCGCGTGCTGCACGTTCCCCCCACTGCGGTGCCTGCACCAGCATTGGCAGCCCCATCATGCCGTGCTGCAGAGACACCCTGGAGACGCGTGTGGGGCCAGGGGCCCAACTCACCAGGCCTCTAAATACTCCATCTCCTCTTTACGATTGCTTATTTCCCGGAACAGCGCCTGGGAGAAGGAAGGCTTGCGAGTGCCTGAGCCCGCTGCGGCCCTCCGCCGATCCCCCAGCCCTTTCCCCCCAGCCCTTTCGGCATTGCCTCGGTCTCTCGCCGCATAACGGCCCCAGCCTCGGCATAGCGCTTTTCCATCTGCTAAGGAACGGGTGCACCATGTGGGTGGCTGAGCTGGGACCTGGACACCCCTGGGCCTTTCCAGCCCCAGGGCCGTGCCCACTCAGGCCTCCTTCTCCCCCCTACCTGCAGCGCCTCTTCTCGGTTTCTTGCAGCCGGCTGTATAGCCTGGCACTGCTCCTGGGGGAGGGGAGGGGGTGAGGAGCAGCCATCAGGGCAGCAGGACACTGCCACCAGTGCACTCCCCTGTCATTATGGCCTCCCAGCTCCCTCTGGGCACCTCCTTTGCCCTCACGTCCCCTCTCCTTCCCAGCCCTGCAGGCGCTGTGGGCAGACACAGGGACCCCCACGCCCCACTCGGGACGCAGTCCACGTCTGGACATGGTCCTGAGCAACTGGCTCTAGGTGAGCCTGCTTGAGCAGGGCCACGAGGTGAGACAACATGATCTCCAGAGGTCCCTTCCAAGCTCAACCCGTCTGTGATTCGGGGAACTCACCTTACACTGGCCCAGCAGACTCTCCAGCTGCCGGCACTCCCGGCGGCAGTTCTCAAAACATTCCACGGCGACAGAGGTCTGGGAAGAGGAGCCGCACAGAGGCCCTGAGCCCATGACACAGCCCCAGCCACCGCAGCTTGTGGACGTGGGCATGGGAGGGGACACTGACCTCTGTGCTCAGCTGCATGATGCTGTCCTTCAGCTGCTCCAGGTTCTTTGCCTGCGTGGGGAAAGGAGAGGTCAGGGGCTCAAGTCTCGCAGCCCCAGCCCCCGGGGACAAGAGGACAACTCCACACCTACCAGACACCGCAGCATCACCCTTTGCATTTGAGACTCAGCAGAATGCTGAGCCAGGCACTCCCGGAGCATGCGCATGTCTTCCTCCAGCATGTCCATCTCCCCGTCCTGCACTTGTGTGTTGGGACTCTGTGAGGCGTGAACGGCACGGCCGTGGGCACTGTCGGGCACGGACACGTGCAGAGACGCTTCCCAAGCGCAGGCACGGCCGAACTCAGAGCGCAGAGGACACGGACACACACGTGCACACTGAGGGATGCCCAGAGCCTTCCACTGCACAGTGGACGCAGGACAGGTCCTTGGCAACTACTCTCCAGACTCCTGCCCAGCAGCACCGAAGTTCTCCTCCGGATGCCTGCCCACCTCCAGGAGCAGCCCCTTTTATCCCCACCAGGGCACCTACGTCACACACCCACAGTGACATCACAGTGACACGGCCAACACTGCCCATGGTGATGTGGCCACCACCTCCCTGGGGCTGGTGCCAGGAGCTGCTCTGGGGTCCAGCTGCGGCCGCCAAGGAAACAGGGGCACCCACTCACAGGAGTGCTCCTCTAATCGAGCGTGCACGTGATTCGCACTTCTTGGCATTTAGTACATACACCTATTGCATATTCATTTGTTTCTACTGCTTAGTTAATGCATTAAACAGAAATTATTTCCGTAACCCCGCCCTTTGCCGCAAGTCCATCTTTGGTAGTCGAGAGTCTTCATCAGGGCTCTCTAGTGGTCCCCAGGGGTCTTTGCAGCCGCTGGTAATTTCCGCTTGGCTTTCATTGCTAATTTTGCTATTACACCATATTTGTCTCTGGGATATGCACCTTGATTCTCTGGCAAAGCATGAGCACGTTCCCCAGCTAAATGACTGTCACCATTCCCTCTTTGACGGTATACATTACGGGTAGATTCTATAGTACAGGTCTCCCCAAAATCAGATAGCCATACGGTATATTGAGTAGTGGTTAAGATCATTTTCAACAAAGAACGCCAATCATGCGGAGTCAGTACCTAGGAGGAGCTTAACGCTTCTAAAGACTTTACAACGAATGAGAAAGTAACCCCATTTTCTTTAACTAGTGTCTGTAATTCCTTTACAACTTCATAAGACAGCTGTTGAAAGCCTGCAGGTTGCTGTTCACAATAGACCACAGGGCAGACTGTGACCACTTGCCATTCGCCTGCTTTTTAAGCCTCTTCTCTACTTTTATCCCACACGGTTAAACTAGTGTGCACTTTCAGTAGGAAAGTATCATCTGGGGGGAATAAATCAGGCTCTTGCTCTGGGTCCGTCAGGCCAGGACCAAGGGGGTTGTCGGGCGACTCCCACAAACCATCACTGGCCAAAAGCGTTGGCTGTCGCGTACGAGCGGGGGCTTCGTTGTCAGCCAGCCCTTTCTCCGCTACCGCATCCGTGGTTAGTGCATTTCTGCACGATCAGCAATCCGTCCTACTAGAGTCACTAATCGGACTCCTGATACGTCCCAATCTTGCCTTTGGAACAATCGCTGAAGGAGACCCAGGCTTTGCCTTTGCTCTAGGGATATCTTCCCTCCCGTGGTTCCCAGTCGCTCACCTTGCCTCGGTGTTGGGTGCGCTGTGATTCCTGTTTCCTGGTTCAATTGGGCTTCGCTACCGGAATGGCTGCTTTCTTTAACAGCCGCGCTGGAAGTCCTGTTCAGGTGCCATTTGTAGCGCATGAGGCACAGACTCTCAGTAAGGCGCAAGAAGAGGCATTTATTACAAACTCAGGCTAGCAGATTTGCTTAGTTATTCATTACATAAGCAATGCATTTTGTGTTCCCATCAAAGTTACTGCCATAAACACTTTTTTGTCTGTCACACGCTCTTCTTCTGTCCTGGGTGTTGTCACGTAGCATGCAGTCCCACCGCTTGTTCTCACGCTGGTCGAGTTCTGCAGTTTCTCACAAGCCTGATCTCAGCATACGGCCAGAGTACCTGTTCATCCATCTGGCTGGAGTTCAGTTAGGAAAGGATGCTTTAAAAAAAAACCACCTTGCATTTTCATCTCTTTTTCCTTTGGCATCTCTTTGGTGTTTCTCCAACTCTGCAAAGTGTGGCCCAAGCCAGACAGCATATCAGAGAAGACAGAAGGAACAGGCTGGGGATATTTTTCTTCCTTGGTGTCATTTTTCTACCCGGACACTGTCAAACAGGCGCATTCGCAAGTGGACACACGCTTCTGTTCTGAAGAAGACATTTGCTTCTGCAGCAAATTTCTCTTTCTCCTTCCCTTCCAAAGAGGTGTGCTCAGGAGCAGGGTGTTTCAAGATTCTCTGCTTGGTCTGTGCTTTTGGGGTGACTCCTCATGCCTTGCAGATGTGCTGTTTCCTATTCAAGTGCTGTCTGCTGCTAAACTTGCTAGTTATAGCTCGCCAACCAGACTCTTGGAAACACTCTCTTCTGCTCTGTGCCCCTGAGACAGAAGCGGATGTTTCATCTCTCTGGATGACCGTCACTTCAGGGTACTCGAGTGCAACAGTGTCGTGGTTGAGACAGACAAACAACATAGACCAAGTTCTTCCAGGATGAAAGTAGTCTATGACATTTATTGCCACGTGTGCATTTTTATACAGTTTTACCAATTCATATGGCTCTTCACTATTGGCTACAAGTTACAGCAGTAACATCTCTTTGGCTACTTTTGCTATCATCAATGTTAATCTTTTACTCCCTTCTCTCTCACGGGTACATCCTTAACATCTCCTCGTACTCATTTATTGCCATCTTTTTTCACGGGTAGGCCTTCTTATCTTCATGGCTAATTTCTGTTCCCATGCCCTCCGTCGGGGAATCCACGGATCCACCGTAGTCCTGCAATTCATCTTTTTATATTTGTACTAAAAAAAATGCCTTCATTTTTCACTGCAGGGCCCTTTGCAGCAGAGAAATCGTGCACGGCAACATTATTAAGATAACCAAAGCAATCATCAAGACAATCAGTGCCGTTTTCACTATTGATAACAACAACCCTGAAAGCCCCCAACCAGTAAACAATTATTTAATGAATCCCATCAAAATCTTCATAGCCACATCCTTGAGCTGATAACAAAAAGACTATTGTGGCTCTATTCTGCAGTGTAGCATGTCTTACAGAATCTACATCTAACAAAAGTCCACTTAAAGCCTTAGGAGTTCTGTTAGTCTGCTTAGCTAACCAGCATCCTATTTGTTCTAAAGTATTTAAAGCTTTAGCTGTGCCAACACCAAATACAAGAGATCCTAAAACCCTTAATCCCGATCCCCAAAAATCTGGCTTTACCAAGGGTAGGTCATGCTTGACCAATCTCATAGCCTTTTATGAGAATGTAACAAGGTGGATGGATGATGGCAGAGCGGTGGATGTGGTCTACCTTGACTTCAGTAAAGCCTTTGACACAGTCTCCCACAGCATCCTCACAGCTAAGTTGAGGAGGTGTGGTCTAGACAATAGAGTAGTGAGGTGGGTTGCAAACTGGCTTAGGGAGAGAAGCCAAAGAGTGGTAGTCAATGGTGCGGAGTCTAGTTGGAGGCCAGTATCTAGTGGAGTGCCTCAGGGGTCAGTGCTGGGGCCAATATTATTCAATATATTCATTAACGATTTGGACAAGGGAATAGAGTGTACTATGAGCAAGTTTGCTGATGACACTAAGCTGGGAGGAGTGGCTGACACGCCAGAGGGCTGTGCTGCCATCCAGCGGGACCCTGGACAGGCTGGAGAGTTGGGCGGGGAATAACCTAATGAAATTTAACAAGGGCAAGTGTAGAGTCCTGCATCTGGGCAGGAACAACCCCAGGTTCCAGTATAGGTTGGGAGATGACATATTAGAGAGCAGTGTAGGGGAAAGGGACCTGGGGGTCCTGGTGACAACAGGATTGACCATGAGCCAGCACTGTGCCCTTGTGGCCAGGAAGGCCAATGGCATCCTGGGGTGTATTAGAAGAGGGGTGGTTAGTAGATCGAGAGAGGTTCTCCTTCCCCTCTTACTCCGCCCTGGTGAGACCACACCTGAATATTGTGTCCAGTTCTGGGCCCCTCAGTTCAGAAGGACAGGGAACTGCTGGAGAGGGTTCCAGCGTAGGGCAACGAAGATGATTAAGGAGTGGAGCACCTCCCTTATGAGGAAAGGCTGTGGGAGCTGGGTCTCTTTAGTTTGGAGAAGAGGAGACTAAGGGGGACCTTATTAATGTTTATAAATATATAAAAGGTGAGTGCCATGAGGATGGAGCCAGGCTCTTCTCGGTGGCAAACAATGATAGGACAAGGGGTAATGGGATCAAGCTGGAACACAAGAGGTTCCACTTAAATTTGAGAAGAAACTTCTTCTCAATAAGGGTGACAGAGCACTGGAACAGGCTGCCCAGGGAAGTTGTGAAGTCTCCTTCTCTGGAGACATTCAAAACCCGCCTGGACATGTTCCTGTGCGACCTCACCTAGGTGTTCCTGCTCCAGCAGGGGGATTGGACTAGATGATCTTTTGAGGTCCCTTCCAATCCCAAACATACTGTGATACTGTGATACATGCAAAAAATGTTCTTCCCGTCTTGCTCTTCTGTGATCTATCATCATAGATACATTGAGCATTCCGAAATACACAGTCCTCCAACAGCATTAGAAGGAATTCCTGGCCATGTTTCTGGCTCCACAGATCAAAAATACGCCATGCAGGAGGGTGTTGGTTTCGCTGTCCCCACATTATTGACAACACCACTTGGACTCTTCTGTGAGGCATTACACCATCGAGTTTCTTTTCTATAGTCACCAAGGATAGCTGTTACAGGAAAATAGTAAATTAGGATTTTAGGCCTATATCAGTGTTATAAGCTGTGCTGCTAAGGCTGCAAGTCTCAGCTTGTCTCCTGTATAGCCCTTGCCCAGAACCACGAGCGTGGTTACCTTATGCTTGCTTTGTATCGTTAGACATTGATAAATGCTATTCTTAGGTTTGCTGATTTCTGTACTAGATTGATGAACTATGGATAACAAATGAGACAGGTAGAACTTCAAAGCTAGCCCTGCAACCGAGGACTTTTCGTTCGGTACTTGCCAAAGTGGAACATGAAGAAAGAAGTGAAACATGAAGACCACTGGGACGGAAGGAACCTGAAGACATCAATACTGATAGACAGTGATAAATTTTGCTTAGTTGCATAATACCTGTTAGAACCCTTATATATGACTAGCTGTATTGCTGTATGATTGTCACTCTCTGAGGAGGAGATCCAACCCTGCTGTTCCTGCGAAATCTTCTACAATAAATACTGCTCAGAGTAACCCACAAGAGTTCGAGTCTCTCTCCAGCGCCTTCCTAATAAATCCTTTTTCAATAGCAATTAACATTTTGCACTTTTTATCCATTAATGTTCTTGTACATTGTACTGACACTTTTCACAAACCAGCTGGATACAAGCATCCATGGGCATACCTGCCAGCAATTCCAGTTCCTGTGGTTCAATATCTGCTTCCAAGAGGCAATTAATCCAAAGTGCCATGTTGGTATTATTACAGTTTGTTGCAATGCCTTTTGCACCGACCACGTTTTGAAACAGTTTGTGTGATGCTGCTGTAGTCATCCGGGGATGCCAACCAAGCATGTGTGCAACGAGTTTTCCGAGAGACGCCATATAGAATCCTGGTCAGTCATGGTTGGCTAAAGTAATCCACATTAGTCCTTGTGCAGGCATCCAAAACACAGCAGCTGCAGCAATCATTGTCAGGAAGATAACACAGGTTTCATATTTCGTGCCGGCAACCTTGCGGCCCCGTGATCTGTAGAGACACAAGCGTAGCCTCTCCCCCAGGTTATCAACCTGATGTGGCCTTTTCCATTGACCATTAACTAGTGATTTGACCATAACTAAGTGTAGGTTCTTTCTGATTTAGCATGTTTTGGGTCATACTTGCAAAGTGTTTCATCACAGGGCAAATTTGGGCTGCACCACTTAGATATAAGTGATTCACCACATACAATGCTTTTGACAATTGGTTTTGTGGTGTTTTCCCTACTTCTCCCCCCTTTTGGTTAAAAAAAAAAAAAATAACAGTTCAGAATCAGATGCGTGTGTTGGACCTTGACTACATACTCAGAATCACAAACCAAATTCAGAGGTTCCTCCTTAAAAAGCTCTAAGTAATGTAAAGCTGCGCCAAGTTCTGCTAATTGGGTTGAGTCTTCAATAATTTTTACAGAATGATGCCAATTGTTATCTTCATGCCAAACCTCTACAGCTTTATGAGACTTCCCAGAACCATCAACAAAACTGTGCAAGTATGTAGGATCAGACCATATACAAGTACGGTCTGTGACCTGATGTTAAAGGTTTGCAGGTTCTGAAGCGATTTACATTTATGCATGGCAAAAGCTGTGCGGTTAAGAAAATCGGCTAGTGCAATTTACAAGGACGTAGATTGCAAGTTAAAAAAAAATAATAATAATTAGGCTTCACAAATGGTACATGTATGACAAAAGGATCATGGCCTATTAAGAATTAAATTCATTCCCTGCCTTTCTTGATCAGAGTAACAATCAGTATATCAGTCTGTTAGCAATCTCATCATACTGTCTCTCAATAGCCACAGGTTGTTCTATGCTGTAGCTATAAACAGACAAATCTGCAAGTCCAATCGATTCAGTCGGCCTGTGAGGTTGTCATAAATTTGTTCATCAAAGTCTCTAAGTCCCTTTTGGTTGTCATATTTATTGGGTATTGTTTTCCCTTACCGGATCGAAGTCCTGTTTCAGTTCTATCAGTGTCGTGTTTGCTTTAGTGAAACATAGGGTGTTAATACTAGTGGAAATACAGCATTCGGAATTTTTTTGGAGATTTCTCACTTGCAGCAAGCAGACCTGCACCATCCAAGCAGCTTCTTGCGGGACATGCAACTGAACAGAATTCTCAGAAAACGTTATTTGAGCTTACACTTTACTTAACAAAGCTTGACCCAAGAGAGGTATAGGGCTTTCTGGCAAATACAAGAATTCATGTATTAAAACATTGTTCCAAATTGGGCATTCCTTTGGTCTCAAAAATGGCCTTCCTTTCATTCCTCTCCCATGGCCTCAAAAGCTAGCACGGTGAATTTACTAAGAAGTCTCTTACAATTAGTTACCACAGAATAGTCTATTTAAAACTTACTTTTTTTGGTTAAGTTTCCCAGCTCATTAGAACTACGGATCCACTGGCGATGCCTTTAATTTCACCCTCAGGCTCCTTCATGCAGTATTTCAGTTCTCTAGTAGTAACATTGTTGGGGGGGGTGGGGTGGGAATAAAATCTCCCTCTCGCCCCCATCTGGGATGGCAAAGATCCCCAGCCCAATGTGAACAAATCAGTTCAAACTCCACATCAAACCAACCTGACTCCACTTCACACCCAAATCAGCACCACTCTGACCCAGAGAAGCACTGAGCACTCAGACCCCCCAAAGTTGACCAGTGTGAAAAGACTGATCTCAGCAAGGAGGTAAAATGATGAGCTCTTTCCCCAGATGTGCCACAACCTAGGAAACAAGACAGGAGCAAAAATAAACAGCACTGGCAACCCCTGATTCAAAGCCGAGAAGCAACACGTGCCCCACAAGGATGGACAACAACACTTCAGGAAAAAAAAGACAGAGCGGGGCGAGTAAAGCCCCCCCTTTCTCCGCTGAGCAGCGGGCAACCAGGTTTTTCCTTTTTTTTTTTTCAATCTAGTGCAGGGTGCAGGGAAGCCACCCTTTCCGCAGTCTCTTCATGTTTCCCATTGCTCTTTTAATCCTCTCAAGCCTCTAGCAACAAGTGCCATGTCGTTAACAATTCAGTTGTTTCTTTGAAATCTTCAGTACTGCTGTTTGCCCCATAGTAACGTCCTTCGTAAAGTCAGTTCCAGAAGGCTAACACCCTGCTTCTTCAGAAGCGATTTCCACGTAACACACTCGTCTATAGAAAATGTCCCCTGGTAGCTCACCAACTCTTGGCGTGGTGTCTTTTCAAGGATCTGGATCTTTGCAGCTCCCCACTGCTGCTCTGTCAGCTGTATCAGTATCTGTTATTTCCAAGTTTGAACAGTGTCAGAGTCAAGGGTGCTAAACTCAGCCACCTGAGTCTGCCCATTCACATCTGTGGGATGACAGCCCATACTTGCCATTCACAATCCTTCTTACCTACATCAATGGGAGAGGCAACACATGCAGACATTTCAGGCAGTCCCGGCACAAATTTTTGCCATTTGGTTTTAAACGCAGGTTTTTCCTGTCTAACAGCCTCACACGATTGGTGGTGATAGGCACAACCCCACTCTGGCTCTAGTTGTAGGGCTGCATTCTTGCCCAGTAGAATGAGTTGCCTTCTTGCTCTCTGGCCCTAGGGGAACACTAAACTCAGGAACGTGTTGTGTCTGCAGGCTTTCTTGGCAACCGTTTTTTTCATCTGCATGTTTAGAAAGGCCACCATGCAGGAACATGTCTAAAATAACAAGGACATACGCAGAAATTCCAGCATCTAGGTCATCTGAAGAAAGGTCCAACTGGAAGTTGACAAATGGTCTCCATAAGGTCAGGTTTGAGGCTGTGCTTGTCTTCTCCTTCCTGTCTCACACTGCTCTGTTGACACATTGTCCTAAGTGCATGAAGAGTTCAGAATAGAAGAGTACTGTGCTCACAGGCTTCAATCATTTACGCCTTCATCTCCGACAAAATGCAAGTCCTTTCCTGATCCTTCCAGCTACGGAATGCTTTGGAATGAACAAAGATGTGTATGAACTCTACCAAATCCCCACATTTTATGTGGACTGTTTGAAAAGCCAAAGCAATCGTATTTGAAATCCTTAAGGTTTCCTTGTCTACTCTTAGCTCTCTCTTCCGGTATGCCAACTTGTTAATGAGACAGTCCTTAACTCAGTGACTTCATGACAGCCTTCTGTTGCTCTCGTCCCATTCCAAGACAATGTTGGAAGTGGACAGATAATGGAAAGATGTGACACAAGCAACATTTTGGGCAAAGGACCCCTGCAAGGTTTATAGTTCAGGAGAAGCGTGGTTCTTTCACCTGTTCAAACCACAGACGTTCAAATTAGGTGCAGTCACTGCTAGACTCCACATTTGCCATTCATCGTCACAGAGGGTGGGTCCAGAGCATTTGTGATCTCTTTACTGATGTGGGTACAAATCTAGGTGAGATCCATGGAAAGCCAGGGATCTTTCAGTGGCATGAGATAAATGCCAAGCTCACCAAGCACAATGAAAGGTCTGATTTCTCTTTTTGCCATTTCTTGTATTGCTGGGGAATGGTCTAAAGGTTTCCTTACAATACAAAGAGAGTACTTTCAACTTGCAAGTTGCAGTGCTCTCTCCTTCTCTCTGTCCCTCTCTCACGTTTTCTTTCTCTTTATGTCTCCCTTTCTAGTTTTGTGCCATTTTTCACCTTTTGGAGAGACGTTTAAGAACTGGTGGGAAAACCCCAGGAAAGCACAGCTATTATACAAGTGATGGCTCCAAGAGCTCTACAGCTGCCATGACATAGGAGAGGTGTTTTCCCTTTCTCTCCTTCACTAAAGAAGGAATCACTAAAGGTACCTTTACCAAATTAACTGTTGTCTTGTTTCATATTTTATTTACGTGTTTCCCATTTTCTCTTCCTTTTTTTTTTTTTTCTTTATTTTTAAGTTACCAAACTGACCAAAATGCAAAGACTCAAGCTGCTGGTGTCCCCCAAGAGGCAGACAAGTTCCCACATGTCTCACTTGGGTCACAAGTATCAATGCACGAAACTCTGCAGATATACTAACCCACCTACAATGCTGGGCTCACCACATGTCTCACCTAGGTAGTATCCAAACCAAACCAAACAAAGAAAAGTGCCTTATTTCTAATGATGGGGTCTTACCCATGTCCTGAGCTGGTCCGACGATCTGTGCTACATTCCGGGTTCCAGAGTTCCTGGGATTCACGGGAGGTCAGGCATAGCCAGAAAATGATACCAAAAGGTTGGCAAACGGACTCCTTAAGACTGTTTTGAAAGTGTTAAAAAGCAGGCACTTTTCTTACAGCGCACTGCAGGATTGCTCCTCTAATGGAGCGTTCATGTGATTCACACTTCTTGGTATTCATTACACATACCTATTGCATATTCATTTCTTTCTACTGCTCTAGCTAATACATTAAACAGAAATTATTTCCATAAGCCTCCCCTTTGCCAGAAGTCCATCTTTGGTGTTCAAGAGTCCTCATCAGGGGGCTCTAGTGGTCCCCGGTGGTCATCACAGCCTGCTGCCCCCCTGGTGATGGCTTCTTGACCTCATTTCTTGAGCAAGCATATTGTCATTTTGTACTGCCACTTAGCAAAAGTCACGGAGCTCTTTCTTCATTTGGTGGGACATTCCGCTTTCCCAGCTCACAAGCCAACAAGATTCCATTTGCCTCAAGTCCAGTCTCTATAGAGCTGTTGTTGCTCTGTCAGGTTTCTGTTACATTACGCCTAGTCTTGCTACCTTAGGCCTAGTCTTGCTCCATTATGCCTAGGGGCTTCTAAAAGAGTTTTGTTCCTCTTAGCAAGGGAAAGGAGGGGCCATGGGCTCAGGTCTCACAGCCCAGCCCCCAGGGACAAGAGGACAGCTCCACACCTACCAGACGCCACAGCATCGTCCTTTGCATTTGAGACTCAGCAGAACGCTGAGCCAGGCGCTCCTGGAGCGTGCACGTTTCTTCCTCCAGCGTGTCCGTCTCTGTGCCCGCACTTGTGCATCCAGAGTCTGCAAGGCGTGAGGGGCACGGCCGTGGGCACTGTCGGGCACGGACACGTGTGGGGACGCTTCCCAAGCGCAGGCACAGCCGAGCTCTCTCTCGCGGAGGACACGGACACACACGTGCAAACGGTGGTGGAGATCAAACAGTCTTTATTGGGGGGATCACTCAAAAGGGCAGCGGCCACTCGCTGACCACAGGGAGGATCCTTCCCAACGCATAGGCCACGTTGCTGTAGGTCTCTTCACACAGCGTGTGCACAGGATGTAGTAGAAGAGCTCGAGGCCAGTCCAGGAGGCAAAGAGCACCACAGCAGCAAGAACGAGATGACAGCAAACTTCGGGCTGGCAAAGAACATGTAGAGCATCCTGCGGGCAGAAGAGGCATGGGAGACAGGGCAGGGTGGACGCCTCGCAAGCCCCTCTTGATATGGCGGGAGGGCCCTTTCCAGGAGCCCCACAGGCCTCCTCCCCAGCCGTTTCTCATTGCTCCCTCAGGCAGGCTGGGACATGAGACTCCGCAAGTCCGGGAAAACACCCCGACCCGGGGAAAACTGGCGCCGAGCACTTTTCAGCTGCAAAGCCCACAGCCGGCCAGCAGCTTGCCAGCAGCCTGGCTTGTGAGCCCCACTAGTGGCTGCCCAGGAGCGGGACCCGGGACACAGGGGACGCAGTGGGGACACTCACTGCAGCCAGTACAGGAAGCCGCATCTCCTCGCCAGCGAGTCCTTCTCCTGCAGGTCAAGAGAGGACAAGGACGCTTGTCAAGCACTGGTGCATGGTGGGGACAGCTGGAGTTGCACGGTGCCCCTGGCCCCCGCCTTGCGCGGGAGCGTAGCCCGTGTGCGGCTGGGACCTCCGTGGACCCTCTCCCCAGGGACACCCCCGCTGGGCAGGGGACAGGGGCTGGCACAGGCTCTCCCGCTTACCAGCTGTTCTTCCACCAGCTCCGGACGTGCAGTCTGTGGTATCTCGGACTCCTTCTTCCTCTGCAGCTGGCTGTGGGCAACAGGGCTTGGTTGGACGACTTACAGAGCTCCATGGCCACGCAAGGGGTCCCCTTCCAAACACACACCAGCCCAGGCAGGGAAAGGGCTCCCCTGTCACACCGCGTGCTGCACGTTCCCCCCACTGCGGTGCCTGCACCAGCATTGGCAGCCCCATCATGCCGTGCTGCAGAGACACCCTGGAGACGCGTGTGGGGCCAGGGGCCCAACTCACCAGGCCTCTAAATACTCCATCTCCTCTTCACGATTGCTTATTTCCCGGAACAGCGCCTGGGAGAAGGAAGGGTTGCGAGTGCCTGAGCCCGCTGCGGCCCTCCGCCGATCCCCCAGCCCTTTCCCCCCAGCCCTTTCGGCATTGCCTCGGTCTCTCGCCGCATAACGGCCCCAGCCTCGGCATAGCGCTTTTCCATCTGCTAAGGAACGGGTGCACCATGTGGGTGGCTGAGCCGGGACCTGGACACCCCTGGGCCTTTCCAGCCCCAGGGCCGTGCCCACTCAGGCCTCCTTCTCCCCCCTACCTGCTGCGACTCTTCTCGGTTTCTTGCAGCCGGCTGTATAGCCTGGCACTGCTCTGGGGGAGGGGAGGGGGTGAGGAGCAGCCATCAGGGCAGCAGGACACTGCCACCAGTGCGCTCCCCTGTCATTATGGCCTCCCAGCTCCCTCTGGGCACCTCCTTTGCCCTCACGTCCCCTCTCCTTCCCAGCCCTGCAGGCGCTGTGGGCAGACACAGGGACCCCCACGCCTCACTCGGGACGCAGTCCACGTCTGGACATGGTCCTGAGCAACTGGCTCTAGGTGAGCCTGCTTGAGCAGGGCCACGAGGTGAGACAACATGATCTCCAGAGGTCCCTTCCAAGCTCAACCCGTCTGTGATTCGGGGAACTCACCTTACACTGGCCCAGCAGACTCTCCAGCTGCCGGCACCCGGCGGCAGTTCTCAAAACATTCCACGGCGACAGAGGTCTGGGAAGAGGAGCCGCACAGAGGCCCTGAGCCCATGACACAGCCCCAGCCACCGCAGCTTGTGGACGTGGGCATGGGAGGGGACACTGACCTCCGTGCTCAGCTGCGTGATGCTGTCCTTCAGCTGCTCCAGGTTCTTTGCCTGCGTGGGGAAAGGAGAGGTCAGGGGCTCAAGTCTCACGGCCCCAGCCCCCGGGGACAAGAGGACAACTCCACACCTACCAGACACCGCAGCATCACCCTTTGCATTTGAGACTCAGCAGAATGCTGAGCCAGGCACTCCCGGAGCATGCGCATGTCTTCCTCCAGCATGTCCATCTCCATGCCTGCACTTGTGTGTTGGGACTCTGTGAGGCGTGAACGGCACGGCCGTGGGCACTGTCGGGCACGGACACGTGCAGAGACGCTTCCCAAGCGCAGGCACGGCCGAACTCAGAGCGCAGAGGACACGGACACACACGTGCACACTGAGGGATGCCCAGAGCCTTCCACTGCACAGTGGACGCAGGACAGGTCCTTGGCAACTACTCTCCAGACTCCTGCCCAGCAGCACCGAAGTTCTCCTCCGGATGCTTGCCCACCTCCAGGAGCAGCCCCTTTTATCCCCACCAGGGCACCTACGTCACACACCCACAGTGACATCACAGTGACACGGCCAACACTGCCCATGGTGATGTGGCCACCACCTCCCTGGGGCTGGTGCCAGGAGCTGCTTTGGGGTCCAGCTGCGGCCGCCAAGGAAACAGGGGCACCCACTCACAGGAGTGCTCCTCTAATTGAGCGTGCACGTGATTCGCACTTCTTGGCATTTAGTACATACACCTATTGCATATTCATTTGTTTCTACTGCTTAGTTAATGCATTAAACAGAAATTATTTCCGTAACCCCGCCCTTTGCCGGAAGTCCATCTTTGGTAGTCGAGAGTCTTCATCAGGGCTCTCTAGTGGTCCCCAGGGGTCTTTGCAGCCGCTGGTAATTTCCGCTTGGCTTTCATTGCTGATTTTGCTATTACACCATATTTGTCTCTGGGATATGCACCTTGATTCTCTGGCAAAGCATGAGCACGTTCCCCAGCTAAATGACTGTCACCAATCCCTCTTTGACGGTATACATTACGGGTAGATTCTACAGTACAGTTCTCCCCAAAATCAGATAGCCATACGGTATATTGAGTAGTGGTTAAGATCATTTTCAACAAAGAACGCCAATCATGCGGAGTCAGTACCTAGGAGGAGCTTAACGCTTCTAAAGACTTTACAACGAATGAGGAAGTAACCCCATTTTCTTTAACTAGTGTCTGTAATTCCTTTACAACTTCATAAGACAGCTGTTGAAAGCCTGCAGGTTGCTGTTCACAATAGACCACAGGGCAGACTGTGACCACTTGCCATTCGCCTGCTTTTTAAGCCTCTTCTCTACTTTTATCCCACACGGTTAAACTAGTGTGCACTTTCAGTAGGAAAGTATCATCTGGGGGGAATAAATCAGGCTCTTGCTCCGGGTCCGTCAGGCCAGGACCAAGGGGGTTGTCGGGCGACTCCCACAAACCATCATTGGTCAAAAGCGTTCGCTGTCGCGTACGAGCGGGGGCTTCGTTGTCAGCCAGCCCTTTCTCCGCTACCGCATCCGTGGTTAGTGCATTTCTGCACGATCAGCAATCCGTTCTACTAGAGTCACTAATCGGACTCCTGATACGTCCCAATTTTGCCTTTGGAACAATCGCTGAAGGAGACCCAGGCTTTGCCTTTGCTCTAGGGATATCTTCCCTCCCGTGGTTCCCAGTCGCTCACCTTGCCTCGGTGTTGGGTGCGCTGTGATTCCTGTTTCCTGGTTCAATTGGGCTTCGCTACCGGGATGGCTGCTTTCTTTACAGCCGCGCTGGAAGTCCCTGTTCAGGTGCCATTTGTAGCGCATGAGGCACAGACTCTCAGTAAGGCGCAAGAAGAGGCATTTATTACAAACTCAGGCTTGCATTTGTACTTCATTTGCTGATTTGCTTAGTTAGTCGTCGTTCCATAAGCAATGCATTTTGTGTTCCCACCAAAGTTACTGCCATAAACACTTTTTTGTCTGTCACACGCTCTTCTTCTGTCCTGGGTGTTGTCACGTAGCATGCAGTCCCACCGCTTGTTCTCACGCTGGTCGAGTTCTGCAGTTTCTCACAAGCCTGATCTCAGCATACGGCCAGAGTACCTGTTCATCCATCTGGCTGGAGTTCAGTTAGGAAAGGATGCTTTAAAAAAAACCACCTTGCATTTTCATCTCTTTTTCCTTTGGCATCTCTTTGGTGTTTCTCCAACTCTGCAAAGTGTGGCCCAAGCCAGACAGCATATCAGAGAAGACAGAAGGAACAGGCTGGGGATACTTTTCTTCCCTGTTGTCATTTTTCTACCCGGACACTGTCAAACAGGCGCATTCAAGTGGACACACGCTTCTGTTCTGAAGAAGACATTTGCTCCTGCAGCAAATTTCTCTCTCTTCTTCCCTTCCAAAGAGGTGTGCTCAGGAGCAGGGTGTTTCAAGATTCTCTGCTTGGTCTGTGCTTTTGGGGTGACTCCTCATGCCTTGCAGATGTGCTGTTTCCTATTCAAGTGCTGTCTGCTGCTAAACTTGCTAGTTATAGCTCGCCAACCAGACTCTTGGAAACACTCTCTTCTGCTCTGTGCCCCTGAGACAGAAGCGGATGTTTCATCTCTCTGGATGACCGTCACTTCAGGGTACTCGAGTGCAACAGCACCAGAAGAAGGGGAAGAAGGCAGCACCCAGGGAATGTGTCAGAGAAACAGACGTTTATTTGCTTTTGATTCCGCCAAGGGAAGCTGCAGCCCCGCTAGTGCCGCCGCCGGGGCCGCCTCTTGCGGGGCTGAGGAGAGTCCTGGGGGGCAGGGTTCCTTCTCTTTGCGGGGGGGGGCCCCCGGGCGAGCGGTCCCTGCCCCGGTCGGCAGCGGAGGGGCTGCGGCTGCAGCCCCGGGCAGAGGGACCTGCCCCCGCCGCCTGCCCCGGCTCCTCCTGGGGCTGCTCCCGCTGCGCAGGGCCGGGCGCAGATGGAAGGCAGCTGGGAGCCCTGCTCAGGGCGGCCTCCGACGTGCTGGCTTCATCCTCCATGTCGGAGCCCGCAGGGCTGGTGGGGGCCAGCCTGGGGTCAGGAGTCCCCACCCGGGAGCTGGGGGGGCTGGGGCTGGCTGCGCGCCCGTCGTCGTCCTCCTCGTCCCCGTAGGAGCACAGCAGCCTCCAGGCCTCCTCGCTGCACCGCTCCACGATGACCTGGACGAGGCCACGCACCAGCGGTGCTGCATTGTCCTGGAGCTGGGCCTCCATGCGCTGGACCAGGGCCTCCTCGTCCAGCCCGTGGCAGCACAGGGCGTACAGGATGATCCTCTGTGTTGCCACCGCCAGCCACCACTGCTCCTCATAGATGGCGTCCAGCTCCAGGCTGAGCCAGGGCAGCACGGGCTCCAGGAGCTGCTGGTGTCGCCGGAAAAGCGCTGCCCAGACCTGGGGCAGGAGCCTGTCCACGGCAGCCGTGTCCTCCGTCTCCACAGCCCCATGCTCTTCCGGGAACGGCGTCCCCGTCACAAAGAACACAGGGGACCCTGCGGGGCCAGAGCGGCTGCTGCCGACCGGGCGGCTGGGAGCTGCGCTGGCCTGGATGCTGGCCAGGCTTGGCTGTGCAGGGGACATGGTGACACACAGGTAGTCGTCTCCCCGCACAGAAAACTTGATCTCTTGCATCTGGCCTCTGCAGAGTGGGCAAGTAGATGTCCTTTGAGCCCAGCGCAGGATGCAGCCCAGGCAGAACTGGTGCTGGCAGGGCTGCACGAGGGCGACGGCCTTCTGAGCATCGCAGCACATGGGGCAGCTCCGCGCTGTCTCGCTGGCCATGCTTGTGCTGTGCAGCGGCTTGGGGAGAGCTGAGGAGGAGGAGCTGCTTCCCCTGGCCAGCGCTGGTGCTGCCCAAGGTGTTGGGCACTGCCAAAGGAGAGAAGCCATGGTCATGGGCTGTCGCATGGAGGGGAGGAGAGAGGAGGAGAGGAAGGAAGGAATGCCCAGGCCCCTGGACAAGGACACCCTCCCCGCTCCGCGAGCCGCGTCGCCCACCCCACAGCCAGCCCGGGGACGTTTCCCGCACAGCTCACCTCCGCTGCAGCAAGTGTGTGCCGCGGTGCCCGGCTGCCTGAAGCAGGCAGGGCCGGGCAAACACAGGGATGGCTCCGCGATGGGAGCGAGAGCTGCCGACAGCAGCCCCCAAAGCACCAACCACGAGAAGCCTCGCTCCGACGTCCACACCTCGCAGGCTGCTCGGCAGGAGTCCAGGCACGAGCCAGCCTGAGCCAGGCTCTGCCGGCGCCCGGAGATGAGCAGTGAGGGACGCGAGGTCACACTCCGTGGCTCCCTGATGTCACAGTCCCTTGCTCCATGATGTCACTCTCCACCACTTGGTGACGTTCCAGCTGGCCTTCCACCCTGCATGTGCACGACAGCAGGAGAAAAAAAGAAGATACTTTTTCATTAGTTTTGCTTCTATGTTTCCCTGTCACCCTAGCTTGGTCACCTGCCACCCGTGTCTGTGACTGTGTCTTGTCCCCACCTCTGACACGGTGCGCAGGTCTCCTGCAAGAGGGAGCGTGGTGGGACCAGTCAGCGTGGACTGCCCATGGCCGCATATTACCACCCCCAGCTGGGAGCTGCCTTTCCCTGTGCGACATTGGGACTTGCAGGGAGGAATTGTAGTGCCTGGATGTCCGAAGGGCTGCAGACTCCCTGCTCGTGACTTTGGGGAGCCCAGGGTCGATCCCCGCATAGGCCATGCTGTCTGATCGGCTCTTCCTACCTCTGGCTTTTATTATCATTCCCACTCATGAGTCAAGGTTCTTTTCCTTTTGGAAGATCATTATCTGTTATTTCCAAGTTTGACGGTGTCAGAGTCAAGGGTGCTATAGTCATCTGCATGTTTAGAAGGACAGGCCTCCATGCAGAGAACATGTCTCAAATAACAAGGACATACGCAGAGTTCCAGCATCTAGGTCATCTGAAGAAAGTCCAACTGGAAATTGACAAATGGTCTCCATAAGGCCAGGTTTGAGGCTGTGCTTGTCTCCTTCTGTCTCACACTGCTCTGTTGAAAAGTTGTCCTAAGCGCATGAAGAGTTCAGAATTAGAAGAGTACTGTGCTCACAGGCTTCAATCATTTACGCCTTCATCTCTGACAAAATGCAAGTCCTTTCCTGATCCTTCCAGCTACGGAATGCTTTGAATGAACAAAGATGTGTACGAACTCTACAAATCCCACATTTTATGTGGACTCTTTGAAAAGCCAAAGCAATCGTATTTGAAATCCTTTAGGTTTCCTTGTCTACTATTAGCTCTCTCTTCCGGTATGCCAACTTGTTAATGAGACAGTCCTTAACTCAGTGACTTCATGACAGCCTTCTGTTGCTCTCGTCCCATTCCAAGACAATGTTGAGAATGGACAGATAATGGAAAGACGCGCACACAAGCAACATTTTGGGCAAAGGACCCCTGCAAGGTTTATAGTTCAGGAGAAGCGTGGTTC
>CABFKC020000103.1:0-61779 GCA_901699155.2 Streptopelia turtur
TTCCTTGGAGGGAAAAAGGGGCGCGTGTTTTTCGGGTGACGCACAGCACGGGTGCGGTGGGGTTGGGGAGCTGAGCCGGCGTGACCCCTCGTGCCGCCCGAGCCTCTCTGGGGTGGGGGCACCAGGGGGGCTCTGTGGTCACTGTGGTTCTGCAAGTTGTGCTTCTCACAGAACTGCAGGATGGTTTGGGTTGAAGGGACCATCAAAAGCCCCCCAGTGCCCCCCCTGCCATGGCAGGGACATCGTCACCAGCTCAGGGTGCTCAGAGCCCTGTCCAGCCTGGCCTGGGATGTCTCCAGGGATGGTTCAGCCACCACCTCTCTGCCCAACCTGGGCCAGGCTCTCACCACCCTCAGGGCAACAATTTCTCCCTTATGTCCAGCCTGAATCTCCCTCCTTTAGTTTAAACCATCACCCCGTCCCGTTGCGGATCCCGGTGGCCCAGCCTCGGTTGCGCAGGGTGAAGCTCAGGCCCAGCTCCACTTTGCCCTGGGCTGGCGCATCCTCTGCTCTCGGAGTTGACCAGCGCGTGGACGTTGGGTTCCTGCCCAGCCTCTAGAATACTCGAGACTTAGCAAACTCTGCTTAACTTGAAGTGCTGTATCTCCTTTGATGTTGGCTTAGTCTCCAGAAGAGAGCTGCCCTGAGGGTGGTTGGAGCCAGAGCCGTTCTCAGCCTTGGTTCTGAGGCTCAGGGCTGTACGGTGCTGTCCCCCCGTGTCCCGCGTGCCCCGGGAAATTGCTCTAGTGTGTGTGGGTCACGTTGAGTGCGTCACCTCTCAGCTTCTCCGGCTCAGCAGCCCCAGCTCTCAGTGTCTCCTCACACAAAGATGCTCCAGACCCCTCAGCATCTTCATGTCCCTCCTGGACTCTCCAGTGACTCCTTGTCCTTAAACTGGGAGCCCAGCACTGGAAAAGAAATGGCTGTAGGAGCAGTTGTGGGGTCTCTGATGTGATCAGAGCCGCTCGGGCAGCAGCTGGAGCCGGGGCAGCTCCGGACGCCCCTCTGAGCCGCGCTGTTCATGTGCTGCTGGGATGCCATCATTAGCAGTTTTAATTGGCGCCTGTGTTGTCCCTTGCTCCGGGGGTGACTTTGATCACCCTCGAGGTAAACGCTGTGCTGCTGCTCTTCCCTCAATAATTCAACTGAAAATATGTTTGTATTAGGAGTTATGCATTTATTGATAGATACTTTCTGAGAGCAAGAGGGGGATAGGATACGTTTCTCTACCACCCTGTGAAAGCTACCAAGAATGCTGCTTCTGTTGGACATGAAGTTATGTATCTGGAGCTCTTGCAGTATTTTTCGCCCAGATCACAGCCCGCGCGGGGCCGGGGTCCCCGGCGCTGGAGCCGCTGGGGTTACAGCTCAGACGGCGCGGGGACCGGGAGCCGAGCGGCACCGACGTCCTGGCTTTCGCTTTGCTGGCTTCTGCACTTGCTTTGGCGTCTCGGAATTTTCAGGCGAGCGTGACTCACACATCCATTATGTGGTTTCCTGGCTTTTAGCAATTTCTCTTTCACTTCCAAACCAATAATGATGAGCTTTGCCTGGCGGTGCAGCCAGCGCTCCAGCCCGTGGGCCGTGGCTGACTCACGGCTAACGGCTTTGCAGATCGATGCCAAATTCCTTCCCTCCGGTGCGAGGACCAGGGTCCTGCACGCCCCCGGTGCGCCCACCGCAGCGGGACGGCGGCTCCGCACCCCCGGGCGCCCTGGGGACACCCCCCTGGGTGCAGTGTTGATGTGCTGCAGGGCGGGCAGTTCTACAGAGGGACCTGCCCGCCTGGAGCGATGGGCCAGTTGTCTGAGGGGCAACAAGGGCAAGTGGCGGGTCCGCGCTTGGGTGACACCAACCCCATGGACGCTGCAGCTGGGGAACAGCGGCTGGAAAAGGAAAAGGCCCTGGGGGTGTTGGTGGCTGCGGCTGAACATGAGCCAGTGTGTGCCCAGGTGGCCAAGAGGCCACCAGCATCCTGGCTGGTACCAGCACTGGGGTGGCCAGCGGGACCAGGGCAGTGACCGTCCCTGTGCTGGGACCTGGGGGGGACAAACCGCCAACCCTGGGGCAGTTCTGGGCCCCTCAGCTCAGGGCTCAAAATGGCGGCACCAAAATCCCCTCAGTGCACAAAATGGCGGCGCCAGTGGCACCAAAATCACCTGAGGGCTCAAGAAAGGCCTTGGGGTGCTGGAGCGAGTGGAGAGAAGGGAACGGAGCTGGTGAGGGGCTGGAGCACAATGTGATGGGAGCGGCTGAGGGACCTGGGGGTTCAGCTGAGAACAGGAGCTGAGGGGAGACCTTCTGATCTCTGAACTGCCTGAAAGGAGCTTGGAGCCAGGGGGGTCGGGCTCTGCTCCCCAGGAACAAGCGCCAGGAGCAGAGGAAACGGCCTCAAGTTCGCCAGGGGAGGTTGAGGTTGGATTGGAACAATTTCTTCCCCAAAGGGCTGTGGGGCATTGGAACAGGCTGCCCAGGGCAGTGCTGGAGTCACCAGCCCTGGAGGGCTGGACAGACGGACATGAGGTTCTCAGGACATGGGGCAGGGACAGGGATGGGGATGGTTGGACTCAATGAGCTTGAGGGGCTTTTCCAACCAAAACGACCCTGTGATTCTGTATCTGTCCCCAAAACCCCGAGGGAGGCTCAGCCCCGGTGTGTTGGTTCCTCAGCGGGTGTCCCAGCCGGGGTGTCCCTGCAGGGCTGGTCCCGGTGCCGGACGGGGACGGGGACGCCGCTGGGTTGGTCTGTGTGGAAGGACCTCGGGGAAGCGCCGGTTTCCGAGCTCCGGTGGAGGATTAATCGCCGCTGAGAAACCCCAGGAAACTGGACAGTGTTTTTGTACGGAGAAATATTTACACCTCAACATCCGTTAGACCTAAAAATAAGTAACCCTGTACCCGATTCAAGGCGCAGAAGGTCGCTGTTACCTCGAAGCTCCAACTGCATTTCCTGGGTATGGCTGCCAGAAGTGGGGGGGCAGGGGGGGCCCTTCCCACTGCGCCTGCGTCACCTGAAAATATAACAGTTGTGCCATAAAGCAGCAATATGGCACTTCCCACCCCAAGGGGGGAACAAGGGTGTTTGTTTGGGGGGTCTTTTGGGGAGGGGGTGTTGGTTTTAGTGGGCTGGTACAAAGCACCTGAGGAGGAAGATGGGACAGGACGGGGGGGGCGAGGGGAAAGGGATGAGGGATTTGGGAAGAAATGAGGTGAAGCTTTGCTGATGTTAACTCAGTGAATCGTTGCATGGAGAAGATGAAGAGGGCTAATTGCAATCAGTGAGGAGGGAACTAATTGTAGTAAATAAATGCTGAGCTGAAGAGAGATGCCGGTGTGGAGGAAACGATCCCCTGCCAACAGAACGGGCCCGGGCAGGTCTCCCGGCAGAGCGGGGGTTGTCAGCGCTGCTGCGCCTGAAGGCAGCACACAGAGCAGGGCAAAACCTGCCTGTATCCCCAAATCCAGCGGCACGTTCCCTGCCCCGCTCCCCCGTGGCTGGTGCTGCAGGGGTCACACACCCAACCTGCCTCGGTTTACCTGGGCCCCTCAGCTCCAGCAGGACAGGGAACTGCTGGAGAGGGTCCAGCGCAGCCACCAAGATGCTGAAGGGAGTGGAGCATCTCCCGTGTGAGGAAAGGCTGAGGGAGCTGGGGCTCTGGAGCTGGACAAGAGGACACTGAGGGGGGACTCATTCATGGGGATCAATATGGAAAGGGGGAGTGTCAGGAGGATGGAGCCAGGCTCTTCTGGTGACAACCAGGGACAGGACAAGGGGCAATGGGTGCAAACTGGAACACAGGAGGTTCCACTTGAATATGAGAAGCAACTTGTTTGGGGTGAGGGTGTCAGAGCCTGGAACAGGCTGCCCAGGGGGGTTGTGGAGTCTCCTTCTGTGCAGACATTCCAACCCCCTGGACACCTTCCTGTGTAACCTCATCTGGGTGTTCCTGCTCCATGGGGGGATTGCACTGGATGAGCTTTGCAGGTCCCTCCAACCCCTGACACTCTGGGGTTCTGTGATACCTGTTTCATTCTGCTCATTCTAACAGCCGCCTCCCCTTATGGTTTATTGAAAATACAGGTTCCTGGCTCTTTGGCTGCTCTTCCCCCACGAACGTGTCACTTTGCTGTTGAATTCCACCCGGAGCCGCCGGGGTGACACCCAGAGTTGTCCGGAGCCCCCGGGTCACTCTCCTGCATCCCAGTACGCTCCGTCACCTCCATCCCGGGACGTCGGGGCTCCCTGCTGACTTCATCTTTGCTCTTTTCCCTACGGGAATGTTGTCCCATTATTTGATGGGACACACAAAGTGAAGTGGGTGTCCGCTGTGGCCACACGCAGCTCCCGCCGCCATCCAGTTTCAGTGAGAGCCTAATGTGCTTCATTGTGATTTAGAGCTGCCCAACCTCTATCCTTTCTGTTTCTCCCGAAAGAAATGCCTTTGTGAACCACAGTTGCCTTAGATAACATGCACTAAGTAGTTGGTTTTGCGTTAGTAGTTGGAAAAGTTGAATTACTTTATCCACACGTTTAGCTCTTTACGTCTTCTAACAAATACGGCCAGATGTTTTGGATGTTCATGACATTCCTGGTTGTTTCCCGGCTCCGCTCCCGTTGCAGCCTCAGCGTTCTCCACTCGCTCAAAGTCCAAACGCCATAATTTTCAAGGAGTAATGCGCACAAAGGGCCCCGAGAGCCCGCGGTGGTTACTTTCCTTAAAACTATAATCTCCGGCTTTATTTACATTTTTTCTAGACTGTTTAATTTGAGTTGGGAACAGGGTTTGGTTTGGTTCCTTTGTTCCATTAAATGAAACGAGTCCCTGTTTGACCTCCTGTTACATATGGAACACGGCGGGTTTTCTGGTGACTCGGGGAGGAGCCGCAAACCTCACCCCCAGGGAACGGGCTCTGGTGAAATCCTGCGTGGTGCTGTGCCCCAGCCCCTGTGTGTCGGAGCCGGTGCTAACGAAACGCAGCAGCAGGACGGGGATAAAAGATCTGCATGTAAATGTGGCCAAGCATTTTTTGGACATGAGCGGCTGCCAGGCCAGCACGGTCAATATGAAGATATAACGAGGTGGACGGATGATGGCCGGGTGGTGGACGGGATCTGCCGTGACTTGAGTAAAGCATTGGACCCCATGTCCCACAGCATCCTCACAGCTGAACTGAGGGAGTGGGGCTGGATGGGCGGGGAGTGAGGTGACTGTGAACTGGCTGGCAGGGAAGAAGCCAGAGAGTCGTGGTCAATGGGCAGAGTCCATTTGATCCTTGTATCCAGTGCAGAGCCTCAGGGGGCAGTGCTGGGCCGGTGTTATTCAATATATTCATCAATGATTTGGACGAGGGAATAGAGTGACTGTCAGCAAGTTTGCTGGTGACACCAAGCTGGGAGGAGTGGTGACACTGGAAGCTGTGCTGCCATCAGAGACCTGGACAGACTGGAGAGCTGGGCAGGGAGAAACTTAATGAAATAGAACAAGGGTGTGTGTAGAGTCTTGAATCTGGGCAGGAACAACCCCAGGTTCCAGTGTAAGTTGGGGAATGACCTATTAGAGAGCAGCGTAGGGGAAAGGGACCTGGGGGTCCTGGGGACAGCAGGGTGACCATGAGCCAGCACTGGGCCCTTGTGGCCAGGAAGCCAATGGTACCTGGGGTGGGTTAGAAGGGGGTGGTCAGTAGGTCAGAGAGAGGTTCTCCTGCCCCTCTGCTCATGCCCTGGTGAGGACCACACCTGGAATATTGTGTCCAGTTGTGGCCCCCTCAGTTCCAGCAGGACAGGGAACTGCTGGAGAGAGTCCAGCGCAGCCACCAAGATGCTGCAGGGAGTGGAGCATCTCCCGTGTGAGGAAAGGCTGAGGGAGCTGGGGCTCTGGAGCTGGACAAGAGGAGACTGAGGGGGGACTCATTCCTGGGGATCAATATGGATAGGGGGAGTGTCAGGAGGATGGAGACAGGCTCTTCTGGTGACAACCAGGGACAGGACAAGGGGCAATGGGTGCAAACTGGAACACAGGAGGTTCCACTTAAATATGAGAAGAAACTTGTTGGGGTGAGGGTGGCAGAGCCTGGCCCAGGCTGCCCAGGGGGTTGTGGAGTCTCCTTCTGTGCAGACATTCCAACCCCCTGGACACCTTCCTGTGTAACCTCATCTGGGTGTTCCTGCTCCATGGGGGGATTGCACTGGATGAGCTTTCCAGGGCCCTCCAACCCCTCACATTCTATGATTCTATGATAACATGCGTGTAAATGTCCCCACGTGTGGACAAGCGTTGTGTGTTGGACACGAGCGGCTGCCGGGCCTGCACAGTCGATACCATCCAGCTGCACAGCGTCAGCTCGGGGATAACAATACCCGCAGGGTTTCTGTGGCCGTGGTTGTGCAGATACCACTGTTTGCTGGTGGGGGCCGAATCGCCCTTTTTGTCCCTGTAAAACACCCCCTGCCCCTGCGCTGGGAACCCTGGTGTGTGTACATTCCTCACTCAACGGCTCAATGCGGCTGTTGAGGTTGGGAGCTTGTCCTTGGCATGAGTGTCATTGAAACCCAGGGGCTCAGAAGAGCCCTGAGCGAGGAGGCTCAGTCAGCCCTGTTTATATTAGTAAAACTATGCAAACAGTACTTTTCCCTCAAAGTAAGGCTTTTGCTTTTTGGCTGCCGTTCTGGTGTTTATAAAAGCGAGTTGTGCAGATGACAATTCCCATAATTAAGCCGCTATCTAATCCTGGCCCGATGGCCGCTTGGCTGCCACGCCATTAATGTGGCTTTTCGGCGTTCTTGAAGATAATTGGACCTCGGAGAAGGAAATGGAGAGAACCTGGAATGGAACATGTTTAAGGAGAACTCTCAGCAGGGAGAATCTCCCTGGAGAGCCAAAGGTCTGGATTGAAATAGGGTGATGTCAGGGTCAGTGGGGCTCTGTCCCCGAGCGCTTGGCCGGGGCGCTGGCACTCAGGGTCCCCATGGATGGAGGTCCCCACCCCCTGGGTGACCTGTGCCGGTGCTTTGGGCCGCCCTCGGGTACATCAACGGCCGTACCAATGTCTTTTCTGATGTTAAATGGGATGTCCCATTGGTGCCGTTGGCTCTCGGCCTCTCGGAGCGCACTGGGCCTATGGGAAAAGGCTGGAAAACGGCGTTTCTCTGAGATATTGTGTGGGATGTGTCTTTGGAATCTGTTCCTAAAACCAGCCCAAGTGCTTTTGGTGGTCGGCCTGCGCCAGCCCGTGGGCCCGCGGCTGGAGGTGGCACCGTGGGGACACACAGTCCCTGTTTGGGGGTGAGCCCAGAAAAGACACAGGAGAGCTGGCGTGGAGGTGATGGGCTGAGAGCTCATCCGGCCATCGGAGCTGCTGTGGAGATGATGGGCTGAGAGCTCATCCGGCATTGGAGCTGGTGTGGAGATGATGGGCTCAGAGCTCCTCCAGCCATCGGAGCTGCTGTGGAGATGATGGGCTGAGAGCTCATCCGGCATTGGAGCTGCTGTGGAGATGATGGGCTCAGAGCTCCTCCGGCCATTGGAGCTGCTGTGGAGATGATGGGCTCAGAGCTCCTCCGGCCATTGGAGCTGCTGTGGAGATGATGGGCTGAGAGCTCCTCCGGCCATCGGAGCTGCTGTGGAGATGATGGGCTGAGAGCTCCTCCAGCCATTGGAGCTGCTGTGGAGATGATGGGCTGAGAGCTCCTCCAGCCATCGGAGCTGCTGTGGAGATGATGGGCTCAGAGCTCCTCCAGCCATCGGAGCTGCTGTGGAGATGATGGGCTGAGAGCTCATCCGGCATTGGAGCTGCTGTGGAGATGATGGGCTCAGAGCTCCTCCAGCCATTGGAGCTGCTGTGGAGATGATGGGCTGAGAGCTCATCTGGCCATCGGAGCTGCTGTGGAGATGATGGGCTGAGAGCTCCTCCAGCCATCAGAGCTGCTGTGGAGATGATGGGCTGAGAGCTCCTCCAGCCATCTCCAGTCTGTGGGACACAAAGGGGTGAAAAGCGACCTCTTCTTCTCAAAGGCAAGACCATCAGGAGCCAATAGTGGGGAGATTAGGGACAGAGCCAGGCAGGGAGGGACGAGGAGACAAAAGGCTCCTGGTGGCGCAGGTGTGGGCTTCCATGGGTCCCAAACCCTAAATCCTGGTGGGATCTGCCACCTGAGGACGAGCTGGAACAATTTCTTCCCCAAAGGGCTGTGGGGCATTGAACAGGCTGCCCCGGGCAGTGCTGGAGTCACCATCCCTGGAGGGCTGGACAGACGGACAGGAGGTTCTCAGGACATGGGGCAGGGGCAGGGCTGGGTTGTGGTTGGGTTTGATCTTGAGGGGCTTTTCCAACCCAAATGGCTCCATGATTGTGTGTGACACGAAGGGCAAGGCTGCTGGCTCTTGAGCCCTTGTTCCCAGGGATGACCCGGCTTTCGGGTTGGTTTTTGTCTCCCATTAAGAGACAGTGGGTCCATGGTGTGATCTTCTTGCGTAATCTTCCCTAAATCTCATGGGTGTTGTTTCTTCCTTTGCGGTATTTTCACAGCCTGTCTTCACTCCAGATAACAGGGAACGGCCCATTTGGTGGAACCTCCTGACCGGTCTCTTATCAGCCCAGGGTCTTCTGCTGATTAAATCACTGGTGCCCTTGTTGGGGCTCTTTCTGGCCTGGACGCAAACACAGATTCCTCCCTGTTTACTGCCTTGCTGGCTCTTGGTTGTGCTCCGGGCTTTCACCACACCATTGCTGCTCCCAGCCCGGCTTCCTGCGGAGCTTTTGTCTTACAAACACCCCTAATCACCCTTGTGGGGGCCAAAATCCGGGTGAGCTCACTCCAAAACCTGTGTCCTGGACCCCTTTGGGGCTCCAGCCTTGTGTGGTTATGAGAGTGTTAACTATAAAACCGCTTTGTTTTATAATAACATGACCTTTGCTTCCTATCATTTGAACTCTGCCAGCGCGTCGCCGCGTTGTTGCTGTAATAATAAGCACGGGACGGGATGATCTCATAACATTTTGGGAGAGGTCTCTTAGCCGGATTCCATTTGCCCCTCTGGAGCCGCGTCCCAAGGCCACGACCGCAGGGACCGTCCTGCTCGGGGCGCCCAGCCCAGCGGGACAGGCTGTGCGCAAACGCGTAGGAAACAATTCTTCTGCAATATAGGCCCAGGCAGCATATTTTAATAACGATTTTGCAAGGCTGGGTGTTCTACATAAAGACAGGCACAGCTAATAGGGCAAAAAGCTCCTGCTCATACCCCCCAAAATCCCAGCCGCACTTTCCCTCCCCTGTTCCCCATCGGTTGGTACTGCAGGGTTTACTGACTATCCCCATGCACACAATACCCTTCCCCTTATCAGTCAATACCCTTCCCCTTATCAGTCAATACCCTTCCCCTTATCAGTCTATTTAAGGTATGGATTCCTCGGACTTTGGCTACACTTCCCCTAAATTAACTTATCAATACAGGTATTGGTATGTATATAGGGGTCAGTACCTATTCCGGGAAGAGACTGTGTATTACATTAAGGATTCATAGTCCTATGTCTCCAATCCTTCCCCCCTAAATAAGCTCGTAAATACTGGCATTAGTATGTATACATGTATCTGTATATATTCCGGGAAGAGACTGTGTTTTACATTATGGATTCCTGGTCCGACATCTCTGGGTCCTTCCCCCTGCTGGGCTCAGGCGCCAGGTCCTCAGTTCTGTGAAAACAACAGTTCTGCGTTAAACGTTCCTTACACATGATATAATTGTTTAGTTTCTCGCTTACAATACATCTATTAATTATCAGTTCAATATAATCTAAGCGCTCTGCTTCCCAACAGTGCTATTGCTGAACCTCCCGTCTCCCTGTTGTGGCGCAGGAGGGTGTGAAAAACACCCCCGCCCCCGGTTCTGCGGGTGGTCAGAAGCATCGACCACATCAGTTGGTTAATGACGGGTGCGTCGTTTGTAACTTAATCAGAGTGTTCATTAATTTGGCAGAGAGAATTTGTCCGGAAGGGCCGCACTAAGGTTCTCTGAAACTTCGGTGCGAATGGGTAGCTCAGAAAACACATTAAAATTGGTGAGGTGAGGGTGGCAATGCAGCTACTTTTCCTATAAATGAACTTCTCTTGAGAGGACCGTGATAGAATTTGGCTTGAGCCCATGTGTAATTTGGCTTCTCTGCCGAAATGCCCAGGAGTTGCGTCTGAACTCTCTTTGACTGCACATCGCACCTTCCCAAGGGGCCCTGGGCATTGGGCTGGGCTCTCGGTGCCCTTGGGGCATCACACCGGGGTGATTCTGGTCCCCACCTGCCTGCGGTGACTCCGGTGGGGCCCCCGTGGGACAGAAGGGTTTGGTGGCCGAGCTCCCTTTGGGGTGTTTTGGGTGCCAGTGCCGTGTTGGGGCGGCAGCGCTGGGGTGTGGGCAGTGCCATAGAAAGGACGGCTCAAGCGCCTCCGGCGCACTCGGGCGCGCGGCAAAAACCCATTTGGTAATCAGGAAGAAGCCTCGCTGGTTTTAATTGTCACGTTATATAAATGTACAACTCTCACCCCGCAAACGTCCTGGTGGGACGTGGCGCTGGTGTCGGCAGCGGGCGATGGAGCCGCGGGGACACAGGGGACACAGATGTGCTGCCCTCACGCGCTGTTGTCTCCCAGCAGAGTTCTGCCGCATCGACAGGCCCCTGTGCCACGACGAGGACGAGCAGCTCAGCTTCGAGGCCGTGCGCAACATCCACAAGCAGATGGACGACGACGCCAACGGCAACGTGGACGTGGAGGAGAGCGACGAGGTGGGTGCCTGGAGTCGGGGTGCGGAGCCTTGGGCTGCGCTGCCTCCCTGCTGCTCTGGCAGGGGAGTCCGTGTGCTGTCACGAGCCAGTTTTCCAAGCCAAACGGTGTGTTTCAGCACTGTCTTTAGCATCCGTGGCTCTTCTGGGGGTTTCCAGCCACCCAGTGTTTATCTGCACACAAGGTACGATCGGTTTATTCCAACATGGAAGGCCATGATTGTTATTACTTCATTCCTTTTTCTTGTGGGGTTGGAAACACTGAATCGCAGCCCAGCCTCCCTGTTGCTGCTGGGACACCAGCTGCTGTCTCCTTCACGTCCCTTCACTGTCCCCAGCCCGGTGAACCGCTTACACACCCCGTGTGCGAGCTGCTGCGGAAAGGAACAGCTTTCGGGTGTCTTGGCCGTGGAGATTTTAGCTGATAATGTTATTGAATCGAAACAAAATGGTTGTTGTTGTCTTCCATGAGCACCCGTAGACACAAGGGACTAGAGAAGGGAGCGCTGTTGGTTTGTGGTGTGGCCTCGGTGGGTGCTTGGTCACAAGGCTGTTCTGGGTGAGCAATTGTCTCGTGAGGAGGCGTCGAAATAAGTGTTGGAAGCTAAAGAGAGCAGCCTGGGAACTGTGCTCTGTGAGACCCCCTGCGGTGCTGGGCCAGCTCTGGGTCCTCAGCACAGACACACATGGAGCTGCTGGAGAGGGGCCAGAGCAGCCCCAGGAATGACCCGAGGCTGGAACAGCTCTGCTGGGGACAGGTGAGAGAGCTGGGGGGTTCAGCTGGAGAATAGAAGCTCCGAGAGACCTTAGTGCGGCCTTTCCGGACTGAAAAGGGGCCCATGAGAAAGATGGGGACAGACTTTTGAGCAGGGCCTGTTGTGACAGGACAAGGGGTGATGGGTTAAACTAAAGGAGGGAGATTCAGGCTGGATATAAGGAATTGTTGGCCTGAGGGTGGTGAGAGCCTGGCCCAGGTTGGCCAGAGAGGTGGTGGCTGAACCATCCCTGGAGACACCCCAGGGCAGGCTGGACGGGGCTCTGAGCACCCTGAGCTGGTGACGATGTCCCTGCCATGGCAGGGGGGGCACTGGGGAGCTGGGAAGGTCCCTTCAACCCAAACCACCTGCGATTCGATGGCACCGTGCACAGCACTGGCCTCTGAGCTGCACAACAACCCGCCCCCAGCCTTCCTCCTGGGTGCTCCGTTATTCCCAGTGCTCAGATTAAGAACCCACGGTCCAGGGAGGTTGAATCTCCCACCTAAACTAAGGCAGCATTGGGTTTATTGTGCACATCCAGCCGTCCCACGGGCCGTCCCGCCTCCTGGAGGTGACAGTCTCCGGGGACATGGCACAGCAGCCTGGTTCTGAGGAGCCAGCAGGGCTGGTCGGCTGGTCCCTCCGCCTAAATCCCACTTCACAGAGTAATTAAACCAAATTAAAAGCTTTCAGTTGCATTTCCTCTAATCTGGTGTTTTCCCCGGGGGCAGTTCTGTGCTCAGCATCGCTTTGGAGCCGCGGCTCCGGCTCTGGCGCTCGCTCCCGGCGCAGCCCCGGGCACATTCGGTGCATCCTGCCCACCTGTTATTAAACTGAGGATGAGCCTCGTGGTGCTGCGGTTGGGCACGAACCAGCAGTGTGATGTCTGAGCCGGTCTCGTGCTCCGTCTCGGTGGACTGGTTGAGAGCTTGTTGTCCCAGCACTAACGGCGCTACCTGTTCAGAGGTTTGTACCGTCCCTCTTTTCCAGCGTAGATATCGCCCTTCTAGGAGTAATACAACTTATTTCTCTCCAAGGCCTCCCAGTGGCTGCCCTGCTGCTGTGGGTCACTGCTCCAGCCCCACACGTCTCCAGACCCACGGCGAGCCCCTCGCACCGCCCGCCTGGTCCCAGCAGCTCCTCTGGTCTCGGTGTCATTGTCACCCCAGGAGCAGAGTCACCGAGGTGGGGTCAGCCCCTGCACACCTGCGGGGACCCCTCCCGGTCCCCCACGGCTCCCAGTGCTCCCCAGTTCACGTCCCCTGCCTGTTCCAGTTCCTGCCTGCAGTGGCCACCAGTGGCCTGGCTGGTACCAGCACTGGGGTGGCCAGCAGGAGCAGTGACCGTCCCTGTGCTGGTCACAGTGAGGCCACACCACGAATCCTGGGGGTGGTTCTGGGCCCCTCACGCCAAGAAAGGGCTTGGGGTGCTAGAGCGAGTGGAGAGAAGGGATCGGAGCTGGTGAGGGGCTGGAGCACAATGTGATGGAGACTGAGGGACCTGGGGGGTTCAGCTGGAGAACAGGAGCTGAGGGGAGACCTTCTGATCTCTGAACTGCCTGAAAGGAGCTTGGAGCCAGGGGGGTCGGGCTCTGCTCCCCAGCACAAGCGCCAGGAGCAGAGGAAACGGCCTCAAGGTTGTGCCAGGGGGAGGGTTGAGGTTGGATGTGGGGAACAATTTTCTTCCCAAAGGGCTGTGGGGCACATTGGAACAGGCTGCCCAGGGCAGTGCTGGAGGTCACCATCCCTGGAGGGCTGGACAGACGACATGAGGTTCTCAGGACATGGGGCAGGGACAGGGAGGGGAGAACAGTTGGACTCCATGAGCTTGAGGGGCTTTTCCACCCCCAAACGACTCTGACTCTATGACAAGGGGCTGACTGACAACCTTAGTGTCCTTTCAGAACAGACAGTTGGTCTGCTCAGCCTGGCGCTGAGCTTGGAGCTCAGTTGGATGAGTTGCCTGGAAAACCACAATTCTCTGCTGTTTGCCCTGCTTGTCATGTTATATTAATTCCTTTAATTAAAAAGCACCCGAAATCCCTCCTCTGTGGGCTAAGGCCGGGTGTGATTAGAAACTTGCATCTAACCAGCCGTACTCCAGAAAGCCTTTGGAGGCTGCGGCTCAGGGTGTCTGAGCTGGGGAAGCTCCCCCGCCCAGCCCCGTGTGTTCAGAAATGTCTATTTGCTTTTCCTATTTGAGTCCTTCTCACTGGGGTAAGTTATAGTTCCATTGTGCTTGGATTAAAGACCTGACTGGGCACAAAGGGAGAGACAGATTTGAAGTATTCTAATTATAGGTGAAAATTTTGCCCGACAACCTCGTGCTGTCCTTAAACCCTTTCTTCCCTTCTGGAAATGAACGGTCAATGAAGTTTGGATGGCACCAGTGACCTGGATTCAAAGGAAAGCGCTGTCCTCGTGGGGAAATCTCCTAATTAGTGTTCTATTTTCTGCGCTCGGCGCTCAACCCCAGGCGCTTCCGGCTGCTCAGGCGGCTCTGGGCAGGTTCACGGTGCCCAGTCCCAGGGATGTGGTGCTGCTGGGTCAGGCCCAATCATCCCAAACCCCATCCTGCCGCCCGGGGGCAGCACGGGGGGAGGGAACTCGGGGTGGGAAGTTTTCATAGAACAATTTGTGTTGGAGGGACCTTCAAACCCCCCCCAGTGCCCCCCCTGCCATGGCAGGGACATCGTCACCAGCTCAGGGTGCTCAGAGCCCGTCCAGCCTGGCCTGGGATGTCTCCAGGGATGGTTCAGCCACCACCTCTCTGGCCAACCTGGGCCAGGCTCTCACCACCCTCAGGGCAACAATTCCTCATATCGAGCCTCAATCTCCCTCCTTTAGTTTAACCCATTGTGGAGGGTTCAGATTGCAGGGTGACAATCAAACCCTGGCAGATGTATTGTTAACCCCCTCTCCCCCCCCCCACTTCCCCCCTTCAGCCCCTCCCTCTCCCCCTTCCCACTCAGCACAGGCAATCGGGAAAAGAAGGACAGAGAGAAGAGAGTTGGAAAAATTAAAGATGTTTTACTAACGCTACTGATAAGAATAGAGAAAATAATACAAAATATACAAAACCAATCTTGAAAGTCCCGGCAACTGCAGGGCAGGCACCCGAAGTCCTGGACTGGACTCTGCAGCCAACCGGAGCTGGATTCAGTCTCTCACTGGCCTCAGTTCGCAGGAACAACTCGCAAGGTCCTCTCTTAATGTCACCATAAGCAGAAGGGGAAAAAGCAAAAAGGAAAAAGGGCAAAGGGATGAGATCCTCGTGATCTCCCACTTTTATATGAAGTATTCACGTGAATGGAATGTTATACACGGTTGGTCAGTTTCTTGGTCACCGGCTTCTCGTCGCCCCTCTCGCGAGATGTCCATCCATGCTTATCAATAAGTTTGCATTCCATTGCTAGGTTTACCAAGACATGTGTCTGGTTCTCCAGGAGAATGCAGTTAATATGAAGCTTTAGCTGACAGGCAAAATTCACTGAAAGAGAAACTTGTTTTTAACAAAACCAGGACACCCATTCACCCCTTGTCCTGTCACAAACAGACCCTGCTCAAAAGTCTGTCCCATCTTTCTCATGGGCCCCTTTGAAGTCCAGAAAGGCTGCATTAGGGTTTCCTGTGACTTAGTGCAACGAGCAGCCCCGGCAGGGTGTGCGGCTGGCGCGGTGACGCGGGTGACGCCGGTGAGCTGTGCGGTGGGTCGGTGACTGCTGCTGCTCAGGGGGGGATGAGCTGAGCTCCAGGGCTGCAGGAGGGATGGAAAAGTCCACAAATTGTGTGAGTAGTTGGGGTTTTTGCAGGTGAAAAGCGCAAGAAAAGGAACCCCACGTGTTGCGGAACCGCTGGGCTCTGAGCGGCTTCACCACTGGGGCACGTCTGTCGTCACCAGGGAAGCTGTTCAACTCCCTATTGCTATTGCTATTGCTGCCCAGGGTCCTGCAGCTGCAGGAACAGCCCCCGGCACCAGCGCGGGTTGGGGACCTGCTGAAAGCAGCTCTGCAGAGACCAACCTGGGAGCTCTGGGGGACAACAGGGTGACCACGAGCCACCAATGTGTCCTGGTGGCCAAAGGCCAATGGGACCTGGGGTGTGTGAGGAAGAGTGTGGGCAGCAGGTCAGGGAGGTTGTTCCTCCCGCTCTGCTCTGCCCTGGGAGGCCCCATCTGCAGAACTGGGGCCAGTGCTGGGCTCCCAGTGTAAGGACAAGGAGTCACTGGAGAGAGTCCAGGAGGGACACGAGGATGCTGAGGGGTCTGGAGCATCTTTGTGAGGAGACACTGAGAGAGCTGGGGCTGCTGAGCTGGAGAAGAGAAGCTGAGAGGGATGTGATCAATGATCAATATGTCAGGGTGGGTGTCAGAGGATGGACCAGACTCTGCTCAGTGGTGCCCAACGCCAGGGTGAGGGGCAACGGGCACAGACTGAAACACAGGAGGCTCCATCGGAACATGAGCAGAACCTTGTGTGCTGGGAGGTGCCGGAGCCTGGCCCAGGCTGCCCAGAGCGGGTGTGGAGTCTCCTGCTCTGAGACATTCAAACCCCCTGGGATCCTGTGTGATCTGCTCTGTGACCCTGCGTGATCTGCTCTGGGACCCTGGGTGATCTGCTCTGTGACCCTGGGTGATCCGCTCTGGGACCCTGTGTGAACAGGGGGCCTGGGGATCTCCAGAGGGCACAACCAGCCTGGGACGCTGTGACTCGTCACCCCTCCTGCAGTGGAGCCAAGTGAACCGGTGCTGGCACTTGGCAGGTGGAGGATTCACCGCAGCTCTGTGTGTTTGAGGAGGGTGAATCCCGACACGGGGCTGCGGTTGTTTGTTCTGGAGGGCGCGTCCCTCCTTTTGGAGCCTCCGGGTGGAGACTCCTTGGTTGACTGTTTTCCTTCTGTTCTTGTGGATTCACAACTGGCTGAGCTTGGAGATGGTCTGGGGTGGGACCCCTGGAGATGGTCTGTGGTGGGACCTCTGGAGATGGTTTGGAGTGACAGCCCTGGATGTGGTCTGGGGTGGGACCCCTGGGGATGGTTTGGGATGGCACCTTTGGAGATGGTCTGGGATGGGACCTCTGGAGGTGGTTTGGGATGACACCCCTGGACATGGTCTGGGGTAGGGGACACCGCTGGAGATGGTCTGGGGTGACACCCCTGGACATGGTCTGGGGTGGGACCCCTGGACATGGTCTGGGGTGACACCCCTGGAGATGGTCTGGAGTGGGACCCCTGGACATGATCTGGGGTGACACCCCTGGAGATGGTCTGGAGTGGGACCCCTGGACATGATCTGGGGTGACACCCCTGGAGATGGTCTGGGGTGGGACCCCTGGACATGGTCTGGTCTGGGACCTGTGGACATGGTTTGGGGTGACGCCTCTGGACATGGTCTGGGGTGACACCTCTGGAGATGGTCTGGGGTAGGGGACACCCCTGGAGATGGTCTGGGGTGACACCCCTGGCCATGGTCTGGTCCAATGCCTGCCCAGGCAGTACCACCCAGACCTGGCACCAGGGCTCTGAGTTGGAGGTATCTCCAGGGATGGGACCATCATGGTCTTACCCCTTGGAAGTGCTGCTTTTCCATTCATGGTTGGCCATTAGGTCAGTATTTTTGAGCAACGGTTCCTGTACGTGCAGTTCTGGACACCTGGGTGCCCTTATAGAACATCCTGAGCTGGAGGGACCCGCAGATCATGGAGTCCAATGCTGTCCCGCACAGGACACCCCACAGGTCACCCCGTGTGTCTGAGGACGGTGTCCAGTCTCTTGTTGAACACTGTCAGGTTGGGGCCGTGACACCTCCCTGGGGAGCCTGTTCAGTGTCCAGCACCTCTGGTGAAGAACCTTCTCCTCATGTCCCACTGACCCCCCTGGCACATCTGCCGCTCCCTGGGCTCTGTCACTGTCACCGAGCAGAGCTCACCCTGCCCCTCACCACCAGAACCACTCCATGATTTGTCCTGTAGCAGAGCGGCCCCGTCCCGGCCGAGCTGACAGGACACGGCTCCCCCCGCTCCCCCGCTAAACAGGTGGCGGTGGGAGGCGTGGGGCCGCTGGCGTTGCCACCTCCGGTGACATTGTGGCGTCCCCTGTGTCCCGGTGCCGCCTGGGGCCTTGTCCTGCTGGCCCTGCCCCGCTTCCCCCGTCCTCCTCGTGTTTCTGCGCGCTGGGAAGCGCAGCTGAGCTTTGTTAGGCCTCGGCAGCCCCGTTTGGGTTAAAGCTTCACTTTAAACCCAGGCGGCAGCCTCCGCAGTGTCCCCAGCGGGCTCGGGGAGGAGCCTGGGAACTGAAATACTTCTCATATTCACATTTTTCATGCCCTGATGTTAAAACAGAGCTGATTTCATTTCAGTGGTTGTGTTGCTCACTCCAGGCCGGTGCCGGAGCTGTGGTGCCGGAGCTGTGGTGCCGGAGCTGTGGTGCCTCCACACATCAGCTCACCCCGGAGTTCCATCGCGGGTATAGAGTTGGTTCCTTTAGTAGAATTCTTGGTGATATTATAAATCCAAGCCTGGAATCCCGGAGGGCCCGGGTGGTATGATACACTACCCGGGTTAAAATCAATTTAACATCAAGAAATAGTGAATAATTGCTGGCCTGTCGTGCCGGGAGCAGAGCTGCGCTGTGCCGCAGGGGTGAGCCCGCTCGCTTGGATCTGCCACAGCTGCTGAGCTCATCGTTTTATTAGCGATATAGCCATTTAGAGACACATTTATAAATAATTTTTATTATGCACGCTATTTTTAATATATGTGTATTTATATTTTTAATGTAAGTATATAGAAAAGGAAAGCAGCTGTATCGATCAGATTCTGCGCCGCAGCCTTTGTGCCCCTGCAGCACCGCTGGCTGCGCTTTGTTACACGTTGTGTTTGCTGCTCCGGCCCTGGGGAGCTCGGAGCATCTTGTGTTCACAGGGTCGTGGAATCCGGGTTGAAGGGACCCCAGGGATCAGCCGGTCCAGCCTTTCTTGGCAAAGCCCGGTCTAGCCAAGCTGGCTCCAGCTGACCCTTGAATCTGTCCAGTGTTGGGACCCCCCACTGCCCTGGGGAGAAAGTTCCCATGGTTGATTGTTCCAAATGGGAACAGTTTCCCTCGTGTGTCCCATCGGAATCTCCCCAGGAGCAACTGGTACCCGTCGCCCCTCTGCTTTCCTTCCCAACAAGGAGTTTCTGGTCACAGGCCGTGTCCCCGTGTTTGCAGGTGACAGCCTGTGCGATTCCATGGCTGTCAGCTGGTATCAGAGGGGGGTCCTAGCGCAGCGCTCGCGTTTGGAAATGGTCCCTTGTTGCTTTGAAGACGCTCTGGGGTCTGTCCTGGGGCACAGGGGTTTGGGGGCTGTGCCGGCAGAGGAGCGGGAGCCGCTGCCGATGATGGGGTGGGGTGGGGTGGGATGGGGTGGGGTGGGGTGGGGATGTGTCAGCACACGGCAAGCAACTGGTGGGAAAGAACGGCACAAGGGTTGGAGTTCATGAAACTTGCTGTTCCTAACGAGGTTTGGTTTAATGGAAGCTTGCTGTTCCTAACCAGGGTTCGGTTTAATGGAAGCTTGCTGTTCCTAACCAGGGTTTGGTTTAATGGAAGCTTGCTGTTCCTAACCAGGGTTTGGTTTAATGGAAGCTTGCTGGTCCTAACCAGGGTTTGGTTTAATGGAAGCTTGCTGTTCCTAACCAGGGTTTGGTTTAATGGAAGCTTGCTGGTCCTAACCAGGGTTTGGTTTAATGGAAGCTTGCTGGTCCTAACGAGGTTCGGTTTAATGGAAGCTTGCTGTTCCTAACGAGGTTCGGTTTAATGGAAGCTTGCTGTTCCTAACGAGGTTTGGTTTAATGGAAGCTTGCTGGTCCTAACCAGGGTTTGGTTTAATGGAAGCTTGCTGGTCCTAACGAGGTTTGGTTTAATGGAAGCTTGCTGTTCCTAACGAGGTTTGGTTTAATGGAAGCTTGCTGGTCCTAACGAGGTTTGGTTTAATGGAAGCTTGCTGTTCCTAACGAGGTTTGGTTTAATGGAAGCTTGCTGGTCCTAACCAGGGTTTGGTTTAATGGAAGCTTGCTGTTCCTAACGAGGTTTGGTTTAATGGAAGCTTGCTGATCCTAACCAGGGTTTGGTTTAATGAAAGATGCTGTTCCTAACGAGGTTTGGCTTAATGGAAGCTTGCTGTGAAGATATCCCTGCTCATGGCAGGGCTTGGAACCAGGGGATCCATAAGGTCCCCTCCCACCCAAACCCTTCTGTGACTCTATGAACTAGGGAGACGATGTAGTTTTAATTACAGTGCATAAAGACCAGAGATGCTGCGTCTCAGCCCTACGAGGGCTTTGCTGTAGAAATGATTATGTGACAACCTGGGGATGTCAGAGTGAGAAAGACGGGTGGAAGATTTGATTTTTCTAATCTCATCCCTCTAAGAGATGAACCAAACACTAATGCCACTGTTCACTCTCCCAGTTCTTGAGGGAGGACCTGAACTACCACGACCCGACGGTGAAGCACAGCACGTTCCACGGCGAGGACAAGCTCATCAGCGTGGAGGATCTCTGGAAGGCCTGGAAGACGTCGGAAGGTGAGGAAACACAAGCAGAAAGATGGTTGGTTCGAGATGTCCCTGCTTGACCAACCTCATTGACGTTTATGAGGACATAACAAGGTGGATGGATGATGGCCGGGTGGTGGACGTGATCTACCTTGACTTGAGTGAGGCATTGGACCCCGTGTCCCACAGCATCCCCACAGCTGAACTGGGGGAGTGGGGCTGGATGACGGGTAGTGAGGTGACTGTGAACTGGCTGAAGGGAAGAAGCCAGAGAGTCGTGGTCAATGGGGCAGAGTCCAGTTGATCCTGTATCCAGTGCAGAGCCTCAGGGGGCAGTGCTGGGCTGGTGTTATTCAATATATTCATCAGTGATTTGGATGAGGGAATAGAGTGACTGTCAGCAAGTTTGCTGGTGACACCAAGCTGGGAGGAGTGGTGACACTGGAAGCTGTGCTGCCATCAGAGACCTGGACAGGCTGGAGAGCTGGGCGGGGAGAAATGTAATGAAATATAACAAGGGCAAGTGTAGAGTCTTGAATCTGGGCAGGAACAGCCCCAGGATCCAGTGTAAGTTGGGGAATGACCTATTAGAGAGCAGCGTAGGGGAAAGGGACCTGGGGGTCCTGGGGACAGCAGGGTGACCATGAGCCAGCACTGGGTCCCCTCCCCTTCTCTTCCCTTCTCTCTTTTCTTTATTTCTGCTCTGCATCTGCTCTTTGCTCTCCGCCCGCTGCTCACCATGTTGCTCTCAAGACCTGGAACATCTTATTTTCTGACACCTTTAACTGCTGCTCTTCCCTTACACCCTCCCCCTTCCCTCTGAGATCAGATCATCTCATCAACCCCCAGCACTTGAAAACCTGCATTTTACTCTTCTGATCCATCCATAAATGACCAGGTTCCCTGTTCCTGGTCCGTGCCCTGTTCCAGTTTTATGTGGTTCTCCTGGGACAATCCCTCTGTGGCCAGTGGCGTTAACCAAGGGCAGTTTGTTGTGGCAGGACAAGGGGTGATGGGTTAAACTAAAGGAGGGAGATTCAGGCTGGATATAAGGAGTTGTTGCCCTGAGGGTGGTGAGAGCCTGGCCCAGGTACCCAGAGAGGTGGTGGCTGAACCATCCCTGGAGACATCCCAGGCCAGGCTGGATGGGGCTCTGAGCACCCTGAGCTGGTGACGATGTCCCTGTCATGGCAGGGGGGGCACTGGGGAGGTTTTGAAGGTCCCTTCAACCCAAACCAGCTGTGATTCTGTGATTTACTGGTTTCGTCATTTGCCGCCCTGCATCCGTGACTCATGGTGGATGACACCATCCCCAGTCCCGCTGTCCTCCGCTCAGCTTGGCTCCCGTCCTGGCCGCTCCGTCATCCCCCCGGCGAGGGCGTTGAGCTCGCTGGGAGCTGTTTCTCATGCTTGTGGGACAGCTCACTGGTGACATTTAAGGAGCCACCACGCAGCGCCGGGCTGGGCAGCGACGCGGCCCGCGGTAAACGAGCCTTTTCTGTCTTGGCTGTTAGAAAGGGACTGATGGATGTTCAGCCAGAAGCGTGAGGTGCTGAGCAGCGGCAGGGAGAGAATCATTAGGGTTGGAAAAGCCCCTCAAGATCACTGAGTCCAACCATAACCCTGCCCCATGTCCTGAGAACCTCCTGTCCGTCTGTCCAGCCCTCCAGGGCTGGTGACTCCAGCACTGCCCTGGGCAGCCTGTTCCAGTGCCCCACAGCCCTTTGGGGAAGATGTTGTTCCCCAGGTCCATCCAGTGCCACCAGAGCTCAGCCAGCGCTGAGCATGGCCAGACGTTGATGAGTTAAAGCAGAGCAGCCCCCTGTGCTGTGAAAACAATCTGTTGCAGGATTTTCTTTGCCTTGGTACCACGAACCCGGGTGGCGGAGGCAGGAGCTTCGTTCCCAGGGGTTTCCCTCTCTGGGGTTTGTGTCAGCGCCCAAAACACTCCCCAGCCCCACAGCTGAGGTGGTGATGGAGACGCGTTCACCTGGTTCCCTGGGGCTGCTGCGCCGCGGCTCCTCCTCCCGCACTTCACAGAATCACAGAATCACAGCATGGACTGGGTTGGAAAAGCCCTCAGAGATCGAGTCCAACCCTTGGTCCAGCTCCAGTCCGTTGACTAGATCATGGCACTAAGTGCCGTGTCCAATCTCAGTTTAAAAACCTCCAGGGACGGCGAGTCCAGCACCTCCCTGGGCAGCCATTCCAATGCCTGACCACTCTCTGCACAGAATTGCTTTCTAATCTCCAGCCTCAGTTTCCCCTGGCAGAGTTGAAGCCCATGGCCCCTTGTCCTATTGCTGATGCCTGGAGAAGAGCCCAATCCCTACCTGGCTAGAACTGCCCTTCAGGTAGTTCTAGAGAGTGCTGAGCTCAGCTCTAAGCCTCCTCTTCTCCAGACTGTGCGGGAGGTGATGAGGCGTGTCTGCAGTTCTGCTGTTGTCACTGGCTTGATGATTTTGGTTGCTTCGCAAAGATCTTAAGATGCCGCTGGTTCTGTGCCTCTCCCGCAGTGTACAACTGGACGGTTGACGAGGTGGTGCAGTGGCTCATCACCTACGTGGAGCTGCCGCAGTACGAGGAGACGTTCAGGAAGCTGCAGCTGAGCGGCCACGCCATGCCCAGGTGGGTGTCACCGCCATGCCCAGGTGGGTGTCACCGCCATGCCCAGGTGGGTGTCACCGCCCCACAATGCCCAGGTGGGTGTCACTGCCCCCCATGCCCAGGTGGGTGTCACTGCCATGCCCAGGTGGGTGTCACTGCCCCACCACGCTCAGGTGGGTGTCACCGCCCCCCCATGCCCAGGTGGGTGTCACTGCTGCCCATGCCCAGGTGGGTGTCACCGCCCCGCCACACCCAGGTGGGTGTCACCGCCCCCCATGCCCAGGTGGGTGTCACCGCCCCCCATGCCCAGGTGGGTGTCACTGCCCCACCACGCTCAGGTGGGTGTCACCGCCCCGCCACACCCAGGTGGGTGTCACCGCCCCCCCCACGCCCAGGTGGGTGTCACCACCCCGCCACGCCCAGGTGGGTGTCACCACCCCGCCACGCCCAGGTGGGTGTCACTGCCCCCCATGCCCAGTGGGTGTCACCGCCCCGTCCCCATCCCTCAGGCTCTGTCCCGGCAGAAACGCAGCTCTGGGCGGCTCTCGGCACCGCGTGCGGTTCCTGGGCAGCACTAAGCCGGGTCTAACCCATGTTTGGAGGCTTCAGCTTGGCCTTGGTCCCTGCAGGGAGGGATTAGCTGTGAGTGAGGGTGTATCTGCTGGGGCGAGATGAGGGGCTGCACCCCACGTTGTATTGTCCTTGCTCTGTACACTCGACCGCCCGCCTCACACCCAGCTCTGGCGCAGCGGAGAGCAGGAGGATCATCTCGCGTCGCCTTGGCGATACGGCATCTGTTTGAGCTTCTAATGCCCTGGTTATTTAGATCCAGACAAACCGACTTGTTCTCTGTGAGCTGTTGTGTAGGGCTGGAGTCGGTTTAAACCGGGTTTTATTTTAGCAAGGCCTGTATTCAGGGCTCAGACTCACTATCCAGATTTACTCCATTAGGTCGTTTTCAGGCAGGATTAATGAATAGGCCTGGCCTTGGATTTTCCGTCTCTCTCCAATAAAGCCAAAGGCGCCGCAGCTGAGCTCCCGAGGTGTCCTGTACCTCCTTTGCCCTGGTAGCTCGAGCCAGCAGCGCTCCGGTCCCACTCGTTGCGTGTCCCCTCCGTGTTGGGTCAGTTATTAATCCACGTGGCTATGACCACACCGTTTTATTCATGTACCGCTGTGTTTTCCAGGCTGGCGGTGAACAACGCCACCATGATGGGCAGCGTTCTGAAGATGACGGACCGGAGCCACCGGCAGAAGCTGCAGCTGAAGGCTCTGGACACGGTGCTGTTCGGGCCTCCCCTCCGTAAGTGCCACCGTCGCGGCTCC
Source organism: Streptopelia turtur (assembly GCA_901699155.2). Taxonomy (NCBI): domain Eukaryota; kingdom Metazoa; phylum Chordata; class Aves; order Columbiformes; family Columbidae; genus Streptopelia; species Streptopelia turtur. The sequence continues at coordinate 23,993 of CABFKC020000103.1, forward strand.
TTTGGCCGTTCACCGGGACCGGCCGTGTCCAAATGGGCCCCGGGGAACTGGTGTCCCCACGCGGCCTCTCCCGGCGGAGTCGGCCCCGCGGTCGCTCCCCTGAGACCGGAGCTCGGTGCCTTTGGGATTTATCCCCATGGGCATCGCGTTTCCATCTCTGGCTGTTCCTGGCAGGGCTGGGGACCCGCTGGGGTCTCAGTGTCCGTAGGGTGACACTGTCCATCTGTCCTGCTGGGGTCTCAGTGTCCATAGGGTGACACTGTCCATCTCTCCCGCTGGGGTCTCAGTGTCCGTAGGGTGACACTGTCCATCTGTCCCAATGGGGTCTCAGTGTCCATAGGGTGACACTGTCCGTCTCTCCCGCTGGGGTCTCAGTGTCCATAGGGTGACACTGTCCGTCTGTCCCAATGGGGTCTCAGTGTCCGTAGGGTGACACCGTCCGTCTGTCCCACTGGGGTCTCAGTGTCCGTAGGGTGACACTGTCCATCTGTCTTGCTGGGGTCTCAGTGTCCGTAGGGTGACACCGTCCATCTGTCCTGCTGGGGTCTCAGTGTCCGTAGGGTGACAATGTCTGTCTGTCCCACTGGGGTCTCAGTGTCCATAAGGTGACACTGTCCGTCTGTCCCACTGGTGTCTCAGTGTCCGTAGGGTGACACCGTCCGTCTGTCCCGCTGGGGTCTCAGTGTCCGTAGGGTGACACCGTCCATCTGTCCTGCTGGGTTCTCAGTGTCCGTAGGGGGACACCGTCCATCTGTCCTGCTGGGGTCTCAGTGTCCATAGGGTGACACTGTCCATCTGTCCTGCTGGGGTCTCAGTGTCCATAGGGTGACACTGTCCATCTGTCCCAATGGGGTCTCAGTGTCCATAGGGTGACACTGTCCGTCTGTCCTGCTGGGGTCTCAGTGTCCATAGGGTGACACTGTCCATCTGTCCCAATGGGGTCTCAGTGTCCATAGGGTGACACCGTCCATCTGTCCTGCTGGGGTCTCAGTGTCCGTAGGGTGACACTGTCCATCTGTCCTGCTGGGGTCTCAGTGTCCATAGGGTGACACTGTCCATCTGTCCTGTTGGGGTCTCAGTGTCCGTAGGGTGACACCATCCATCTGTCCTGCTGGGGTCTCAGTGTCCATAGGGTGACACCGTCTGTCTGTCCTGCTGGGGTCTCAGTGTCCATAGGGTGACACTGTCCGTCTGTCCCGCTGGTGTCTCAGTGTCCGTAGGGTGACACCTTCAGTCTGTCCTGCTGGTATCTCAGTGTCTGTAGGGTGACACCGTCCGTCTGTCCTGCTGGGGTCTCAGTGTCCATAGGGTGACACTGTCCATCTGTCCTGTTGGGGTCTCAGTGTCCGTAGGGTGACACTGTCCATCTGTCCTGCTGGGGTCTCAGTGTCCATAGGGTGACACTGTCCATCTGTCCCAATGGGGTCTCAGTGTCCATAGGGTGATGCTGTCCGTCTGTCCTGCTGGGGTCTCAGTGTCCATAGGGTGACACCGTCCATCTGTCCTGCTGGGGTCTCAGTGTCCGTAGGGTGACACCATCCATCTGTCCTGCTGGGGTCTCAGTGTCCGTAGGGTGACACCGTCCATCTGTCCTGCTGGGGTCTCAGTGTCTGTAGGGTGACATTGTCTGTCTGTCCCGCTGGGGTCTCAGTGTCCGTAGGGTGACACTGTCCATCTGTCCTGCTGGGGTCTCAGTGTCCATAGGGTGACACTGTCGATCTGTCCCAATGGGGTCTCAGTGTCCATAGGGTGATGCTGTCCGTCTGTCCTGTTGGGGTCTCAGTGTCCGTAGGGTGACACCGTCTGTCTGTCCTGCTGGGGTCTCAGTGTCCATAGGGTGACACTGTCCATCTGTCCCGCTGGGGTCTCAGTGTCCGTAGGGTGACAATGTCTGTCTGTCCCGCTGGGCTCTCAGTGTCCGTAGGGTGACACTGTCCATCTGTCCTGCTGGGGTCTCAGTGTCCATAGGGTGACACTGTCCATCTGTCCCAATGGGGTCTCAGTGTCCATAGGGTGATGCTGTCCGTCTGTCCTGTTGGGGTCTCAGTGTCCGTAGGTTGACACTGTCCATCTGTCCTGCTGGGGTCTCAGTGTCCATAGGGTGACACTGTCCATCTGTCCCGCTGGGGTCTCAGTGTCCGTAGGGTGACAATGTCTGTCTGTCCCACTGGGGTCTCAGTGTCCATAGGGTGACACTGTCCATCTGTCCCGCTGGGGTCTCAGTGTCTGTAGGGTGACACTGTCCATCTGTCCCGCTGGGGTCTCAGTGTCTGTAGGGTGACAATGTCTGTCTGTCCCGCTGGGGTCTCAGTGTCCGTAGGGTGACACTGTCCATCTGTCCTGCTGGGGTCTCAGTGTCCGTAGGGTGACACCATCCGTCTGTCCCGCTGGGGTCTCAGTGTCTGTAGGGTGACACTGTCCGTCTGTCCTCCTGCCTGAGCACACGGTGGAGTCTGCAGCTGCTTCGGTGGCTTGGTTGGGGGACCTGGGGATCCCGGGGGCCCTGGGGCCGTGTCAGTGGGACCTGGGGCCGTGTCAATGGGACCTGGGGGTTCCTGTGGCCCTGGGGCTGTGTCAGGAACCTGGGGACCCCTGGGGACCCGGGGCTGTGTCAGTGGGGACCCGGGGCTGTGTCAGTGGGACCTGGGAGTCCCTGGGGACCCCTGGGGACCTGGGGCTGTGTCAGGGACCCAGGGCCATGTCAGGGTGACCTGGGGGGATCCCTGGGGACCCGGGCCCATGTCAGGGTGACCTGGGGATCCCTGTGGCCCCGGGGTGTGTGTGAGTCAGGCTGCAGCTCACCCGGCTCCAGCCGGGAAGCACAACTCCGGCTCGCAGGCGTTCGGGAGGATCCGGGTCCCTTTGATCACAGCGTCTGCGGGCGCCGTCTCAAAGCCCTGATGTTATCTCGGGGTGCTCTTGCGTGTTGGTTCCCCCTGGCTCCGTCTGATGTCTCATTACAGTTCCTCACGTCTCTCTTACTCACGTCTTTCTCACGGGCCGTGACCAGAACCCGCCCCATCAGGTCCCGCTCCTGCTCGGCGCCGCGCAGACGAGAGGGATTTTCCAGGCCAACCGTGTGGCCTGTAACGATTTGAGCCCTCGCCCCCTGCTCCTCGTTCCCTTTCACTCATCTCCATCCCACCTTTGGCAGGTTTGCAATGAACGCGTTTTGGTCCCAGGGTGCAAACGCTGTAGTCGGGGTGCAGAGTGTGGCCTCCCACGGCTTGGCTGCGGACAGCAGGACTTCCCACCACCCGCGATACCGCTGCCTCTGCTTTACGTGTGTTTTTAAGCACACCCACGACACGGATCTAACGCAGAAATACAGGTTTTTGGGCTTTCCCCTGCCCTCTGCGGCCGCCCAGCGCTCGGCCAGCTGGTGAATGGGGCTGCATCCAGCTGGCAGCCGGTCACTGGTGGTGTCCACAGGGGGCAGTGTTGGGTCCAGTCCTGTTTAACATCTTCATTGATGATTTAGATGAGGGGATTGAGACCATCATCGGCAAATTTGCTGCTGACACCAAGTTGGGAGGGAATGTCGACCTGCTGGAAGGCAGGAGGCTCTGCAGAGGGATCTGGAGAGACTGGAAAAATGGGCTGATTCCAATGGGATGAAGTTCAACAAGGCCAAGTGCTGGGTGCTGCCCTTTGTCCACAACACCCCCCTGCAGCGCTCCAGGCTGACACAGAGTGGCTGGAGAGCAGCCAGGCAGAAAGGGACCTGGGGGACTAATGGACAGGAAGCTCAACATGAGCCACCAGTGTGCCCAGGTGGCCAAGAAGGCCAATGGTGTCCTGTCCTGTATCCAAACCAGCGTGGTCAGCAGGACAAGGGCAGTGATCCTTCCCCTGTGCTCTGCATTGGGGAGGCCACCCCTGGAGTATTGTGTTCAGTTCTGGGCCCCTCAGCTCAGGAAAGAGATTGAAGTGCTGGAGCGGGTCCAGAGAAGAGCAACAAGACTGGGGAAGGGATTGAACACAAGCCCTATGGGGAGAGGCTGAGGGAGCTGGGCTTGTTTAGTCTGGAGAAGAGGAGGCTTAGAGCTGAGCTCAGCACTCTCTAGAACTACCTGAAGGGCAGTTCTAGCCAGGTGGGGATTGGGCTCTTCTCCAGGCATCAGCAATAGGACAAGGGGGCTTAAACTTAAATTCAGGCTGAAGATTAGAAAGCAATTCTGTGCAGAGAGTGGTCAGGCATTGGAATGGCTGCCCAGGGAGGTGCTGGACTCGCTGTCCCTGGAGGTTTTTAAACTGAGATTGGACATGGCACTTAGTGCCATGATCTAGTCAATGGGCTGGAGTTGGACCAAGGGTTGGACTGGATGATCTCTGAGGGCTTTTCCAGCCCAGTCCATGCTGTGATTCTGTGAAGGCAATTCCATTGCGAGTTCATTTCTGGAGGAGAAGTTACCCCAAGTTTCCAGCCTGCAGCTCCCCGGTGCGAGGGGTGAACCTCCAGCAGGCAGTTTGCTGTTCTGTGGTGAACCGAACGGGATTGTCCCCAGTTATAGGGTGCCAGGCTGTTTATCTAAAGCTGTTTCCTCAAGGACCGGCTGGCGGAGCAGCAGCGCCGGGAGCTGCTCGGCCGCCGGCCCAGCCGTGGGTCAGTGTGTCAGACCCGCTCTGGTCCTGATGCTCAGCTGAGCTCCTGCCCTGCCATGCGCACTGGGGGTAACCCTTGTCTCTTAAGGGTTCTTCTTCTCTCTTGAAGCTGTTTCCTATTCACCGTGGGTATAAAAGCGTTAAAATGGGAGATTCATCCTCCCCGTCTGCCCTGTGAGGCCCCACGCGCAGAACTGGGCCCAGTTCTGGGCTCCCCAGTTCAAGAAGGACGAGGAGTCACCCCCGGAGCAAGGCACAACGCAGGCGCCAATTAAAACTGCTAATGATGGCATCCCAGCAGCACATGAACAGCGCGGCTCAGAGGGGCGTCCGGAGCTGCCCCGGCTCCAGCTGCTGCCCGAGCGGCTCTGATCACATCAGAGACCCCACAACCGCTCCTACAGCCATTTCTTTTCCAGTGCTGGGCTCCCAGTGTAAGGACAAGGAGTCACTGGAGAGTCCAGGAGGGACATGAAGATGCTGAGGGGTCTGGAGCATCTTTGTGATGAGGAGACACTGAGAGAGCTGGGGCTGCTGAGCTGGAGAAGAGAAGCTGAGAGGGATGTGATCAATGATCAATATGTCAGGGTGGGTGTCAGAGGACAGACCAGACTCTGCTCAGTGGTGCCCAACACCAGGGTGAGGGGCAACGGGCACAGACTGAAACACAGGAGGCTCCATGTGAGCATGAGCAGAACGTTGTGTGCTGGGAGGTGCTGAGCCTGGCCCAGGCTGCCCAGAGCGGGTAAGCCGTGGTTTTGGTGAACAGGAGGCCGAGCTGTGGTGTTTCCCGGGTTTGTGCGGCACAGACTCCGACGTGGCTCCAGAAACGCTCCCAAAACCCATCAGTTATTCGCTCCCGGCACAGCTGCCCTGTCTCCCTTTGGTCCATAGCAGCCTGTTTGACAAGTACCTTGAGGTCAGTTGAATCACTATTTGTTTAAAGCAATAGAATGTCTTAACCAAACACCAGATGAATTTATCGCTGCGAGGTTTGCCATCCACTTTAAATATTTACAGCGCACTGGATGGTGTTTGGATTACAGAGGGAAAGGCAGCTCCGTCCCGTTAATACTCTGTTAGCGCTATTGGATCGTTAGCGTTTTCATCTTGTTAGCGTTATCGTATCATTAGCGTTTTCATATTGTTAACGTTACCATATCATTTTCATATCGTTAGTGTTCTCATATCATTTCCATATTGTTTTCTTCAGCAGCACGTGGTCAATAAGCCGGGGCGGTAGGTTTGGTTTTCCTTGAGGAGCGATAGCTCTGAACCCGGCAATGCAGGGAGGGGACAACAGGGGGACCCGACAGCTCCTGCGGGGTGAATTCAGCACTTTATCAAATGGCTTTATGTGATTAGCTCGTGGGTCCACGGGCAAAGCAGGAGAGCGTGAGGAAGCCAATAGAGATCACAGCAGCGCCAGGGAGCTGTGCTGGCTCAGCTGCCTTTGGGTGCTTCAGGAACGGAGAGTTTTGGTGTAACCCCACGTGTGTGGTTTCTGATGTCACAACGTGTGTGTGAACAGCCGGTAGAGAATCTACCGAGTGTTTTATTTGAGCAATGCTGCTGTAAAACTGCTGCTCACAGAACCCCAGAGTGTCAGGGTTGAAGGGCCCTGGAAAGCTCATCCAGGTCAATCCCCCCATGGAGCAGGAACACCCAGCTGAGGTTACACAGGAAGGTGTCCAGGCGGGTTGGAATGTCTGCACAGAAAGAGACTCCACAACCCCCTGGGCAGCCTGGGCCAGGCTCTGCCACCCTCACCCCAAACAATTTGCTTCCCAAATTCAAGTGGAACCTCCTGTGTTCCAGTTTGCACCCATTGCCCCTTGTCCTGTCCCTGGTTGTCACCAGCAGAGCCTGGCTCCATCCTCCTGACACTCCCCCTTTCCATATTGATCCCCAGGAATGAGTCCCCCCTCAGTCTCCTCTTGTCCAGCTCCAGAGCCCCAGCTCCCTCAGCCTTTCCTCACACGGGAGATGCTCCACTCCCTCCAGCATCTTGGTGGCTGCGCTGGACTCTCTCCAGCAGTTCCCTGTCCTGCTGGAACTGAGGGGCCACAGCTGGACACAAGATTCCAGGTGTGGTCTCCCCAGGGCAGAGCAGAGGGGCAGGAGAACCTCTCTGACCTACTGACCAGCAGTCCAAGCGTAACCTAAATCAAGCACTAACCCATGTCACTAAGAACTGTCCAGCCCTCCAGGGCTGGTGACTCCAGCACTGCCCTGGGCAGCCTGTTCCAATGCCCCACAGCCCTTTGGGGAAGAAATTGTTCCCACATCCAACCTCAACCTCCCCTGGCGCAACTTGAGGCCGTTTCCTCTGCTCCTGGCGCTTGTTCCTTGGTCCTGCACATGGCGTTGGGAGGAGAGTTTGGGGTTGGCTGTGCCGGGCTGGAACAGGCGGCACACGGACCCGCTCACGCGTGGGAGCGGCGCTCACGGCCCCCGCGTCTCCGTACCGTGCGGCCCACGCAGGAACCGGCTCTGAGCACGTTCTGTCGGGTGTGTTGGCTCCGGGAAGGAAACACGAGGCGCTGACTGAGCCCGGGGGACGTGTCACAGCCCGTGGTTGTGTCAGCGGTACCGTGGAGCGGCTGGGGCACTGGTGATCCCTGTCCTTGCACGCTCGTCCTTGCACACTCGTCTTTGCGCACTCTCGTCCTTGCACTCTCATCCTTGCACTCTCATCCTTGCACTCTCATCCTTGCACTCTCATCCTCGCACTCTCATCCTTGCACTCTCATCCTTGCGCACTCGTCCTTGCGCACTCATCTTTGTGCACCCTCGTCCTTGCACCCTCGTCTTTGCGCACTCTCATCCTTGCACTCTCATCCTTGCACACTTGTCTTTGTGTGCTCCTGTCCTTGCACTCTCATCCTTGCACGCTTGTCTTTGCGCACTCGTCCTTGCACTCCTGTCCTTGCACTCTCATCCTTGCACACTTGTCTCTGCACACTCATCCTTGCACTCCTGTCCTTGCACTCCTGCCCTTGCACTCTCATCCTTGCACACTTGTCTTTGTGCACTCGTCCTTGCACTCTCGTCCTTGGATGCTAATCCTTGCACACTCATCCCTGCACGCTCGTCCCTGCACGCTGTTCGACACGAGTGAACACCTCACCCTGCGCTTCCCCTGCCTCTGACCCTCCGAGGTTTCCACTGGAACACCCTTTCAGCTGATCTGAAAGCACGCTCGCTCCTTTGCCGAGCTGCGGGCGGCTCCGTGAGCGCTTTCGGCACTCGGGGGGTCGGTGTGGGGGGTTCGGTGTGCGCGGGTGGCAGCGTGTGCGGCGGAACACGGTGTGTGTGAAAAGGGCTTCGTGAAACACCACGTCCTGGGTAGCAACGTGCTTCCTGCTGCTCATTTTGAGGAATCTAATAGCTAGAGAGCTACATTTGTGGAAGAATAATTGTTAGCTTGTGGCAAACACCGGATTTTTTTTTGGTGAAGTTTGGTACAAAATGTAGGAGCTGAACTTCTTCTCTTGTCCTTGTCCCCCTCCTATTCAGAATTATCCAGCGCCTCTCTGGCCAACCTGGGCCAGGCTCCCACCACCCCAGGGCAACAGTTTCTCCTCATGTCCGGATGAGTCTCCCTCCTTTAGTTTAACCCATGGATGGACCTTCCTGAGGCGCAGAACACTGGGTGTTCCTGCTCCATGGGGGATTGCACTGGATGAGCTTTCCAGGGCCCTCCAACCCCTGACACTCTGGGATTCTGGGATTCAGCCTTTGTTACGAGACATTTCTTCCCAGCAGTGAACACTTGAATTCCCGTGGTCACCTTTGCCGTAGGGAAGGGCTCTGTGCGTTGGGGACACAGCGGGAGCAGCAGTCGTGACACAGAAAAGCTGTAAGAGCCGGCTGTGGGTGCACAATAAACCGTCTGAACAAGCCAGCCCAGCATTCCTCTCGAAACGCCAAATAAAGGGATTTGGAGTCATGTATCGGCAGCAACGGGCCAGGGGCTGCTCGCTAGGAAGAGGATGTTGTGATAATCCGCCCGGGATGGGAAGCGGGGCCGGTATTAATCTTGTTTAGATCTTTAGCGTTGAACTCACGGGTGAATGTTCTCCAAGAATGATGGAGCTATTCTGCACTGCCTCGGGCGTGTTCGTGAGGATACGGGCAGGTGGTGCTTGAGCATCTGCTGCACCTTCAGAGAGAGGACTTGTCCCTCTGGCCCCGCTGGGAGTCACAGAGCCCCAGGATGTCAGGGGTGGAAGGGCCCTGGAAAGCTCATCCAGTGCAATCCCCCCATGGAGCAGGAACACCCAGCTGAGGTTACACAGGAAGGTGTCCAGGAGTTGGAATGTCTGCACAGAAGGAGACTCCACAACCCCCTGGGCAGCCTGTTCCAGGCTCTGCCACCCTCACCCCCAACAAGTTTCTTCTCCTCTTTCAGTGGAACCTCCTGTGTTCCAGTTTGAACCCATTACCCCTTGTCCTGTCCCTGGTTGTCACCAGCAGAGCCTGGCTCCATCCTCCTGACACTCCCCCTTTCCATATTGATCCCCAGGAATGAGTCCCCCCTCAGTCTCCTCTTGTCCAGCTCCAGCGCCCCAGCTCCCTCAGCCTTTCCTCACACGGGAGATGCTCCACTCCCTCCAGCATCTTGGTGGCTGCGCTGGACCCTCTCCAGCAGTTCCCTGTCCTGCTGGAACTCAGGGGCCACAACTGGACACAATATTCCAGGTGTGGTCTCCCCAGGGCAGAGCAGAGGGGCAGGAGAACCTCTCTGACCTACTGACCACCCCCTTCTAACCCACCCCAGGTCCCATTGGCTTCCTGGCCACAAGGGCCCAGTGCTGGCTCATGGTCACCCTGCTGTCCCCAGGACCCCAGGTCCCTTTCCCCTGCGCTGTCCCTGGGCAGTTCCACAGTGGATCTGTGCAGTGCTGGACCTGCCCGGTCCCTGGTCCCCCCCCGTGTTGGTGACGGTGACTCTTGGCTCCGTGTCCTGTGTTACCTGCTCAGCAGCTCTGCCGGGCTCCGGGGGCTCCCAGGGCACGTGGTGCAGCCTGAGTGTGTCTGTTAGGATGTGGAATTTCGTTTGCTTTTTAATTATTTATCTAAAAGTTTATTTATTTGGTTGGGGTGGTTTTTCCTTTTTTCTTCTTCCTTCTTTCTTCTCCTTTCTCCTTTTTTCCTTTTGCTTTTTTCCTTTTTCCTTTCTTCTTCATTCTTCTTCTTTCTCTTCTTTCCCTTTTCTTTTTTCCTCCTTTTTCCTTTCTTCCTCCTCCTTCTTTTTCCTTTTTCGTGTCTTTCTTCCCCTTTCAAACTGGGTAAATATCATCAAGCCTCCTTTTTGTTTTTCCTCCCTTACCCATCGACGCAGCCCTTTGTGACCCCCAGGCCACCATCCCCTCTGCCCCCCACGTCCCTTCCTGGCTGAGTCCCCATGTCCCCGCTCAGCACTGTCTCTGGTCCCCTCTGCCCCCCTGGCCGCGTCCCCGAGTCCCCGCTCAGCGCTGTCTCTGGTCCCCTTTGGTCCCCATGTCCCTGCTCAGCGCTGTCTCTGGTCCCCTTTGGTCCCCGTGTCCCCACTCAGTGCTGTCTCTGGTCCCCTCTGCCCCCCTGGCCGCGTCCCCGTGTCCCCACTCAGTGCTGTCTCTGGTCCACTTTGGTCCCCATGTCCCTGCTCAGCGCTGTCTCTGGTCCCCTCTGCCCCCTGGCCGGGTCCCCATGTCCCCGTTCAGCGCTGTCTCTGGTCCCCTTTGGTCCCCATGTCCCCGCTCAGCACTGTCTCTGGTCCCCTCTGTCCCCCTGGCCGCATCCCCGTGTCCCCACTCAGTGCTGTCTCTGGTCCCCTTTGGTCCCCGTGTCCCCGCTCAGCGCCGTCTCCTCTCTTGCAGTGACGCGGCACAACCACCTGAAGGACTTCATGCTGGTGGTGTCCATCGTCATCGGCGTGGGCGGCTGCTGGTTCGCCTACATCCAGAACCGCTACTCCAAGGAGCACATGAAGAAGATGATGAAGGACCTGGAGGGGCTGCACCGCGCCGAGCAGTCGCTGCACGACCTGCAGGAGAGGTGCGTTCACTTCCCGGCCAGCCTCGCTCGTTCCGCAACCTTCCCCTTCGTTTACTCTTTGGGGAAGAGTTTCCTTTGCCCAGTTCCGCTCTGGTTGTCATTGCTGGCTCTAAAGTAGAGTTTCTGCGTTTTGGGGAGGCCCTGGCTCTGTTCAGGAGCTGCTCTTGGCGTCAGAGCTTCGCTGCCTCGAGCAGCAAAACATCCCGCTGAGCACAAGCGCTGGAATTGCTCCTTCTGTACTCGCTCCTCCTTCCGAGCGCGTTGGCTTGTTCCTATAGGTGCTTCCTATTGATTTACCACATGTACTTATATCGGAGCAGTGAGACGGCCAGTGGTTTCTCACACTGAAAGTGTATTGGGATCCCGACCTCCCGAAGTGACAAAAATCTGGTACCCCGAGGGGAAGAAGAGGCTCTGAAGGAACAAGGCGACCCAGCTCGCGCAGCATTTGTCGTCCAGGCTGATCAGGTCATTCCCCTCTGGGTTTGATGGGGAAAAAGCACGTTGAGACAGCACAAACCACCAGAGGAACCGCAACCTGCTCAAGCTCCGAGCCGCGTTTGACGGCCCGTGCTGCCCCGAAATCCTGCGAGGAACAAAACCACCGGCGTAGGAGTAATTCCCTGTGAGCGGTTGAACTTGGGCGGAATCCTGTGGCTCGGGAACGCGACCTCTGCTCGCAGAACAGTTTGTGATGGTTCCAGCGCAACGAACGAGCCGCACAAGAGTCACTGGGGAGAGCAAAGAGCGCTTGAGGCCGCTGGTCACAACCCCAGCGGGGTTTTTGGCAAGAAGAGTTTTTAAGGGGAGATGTAGCAAATAACAGAGCACGGCAGTCGTGGACTGTGACTATTTTTCATCAGTTTTAAGCGCAATTTTAGGGAATAAACCTTAATTTTGCCGCGTCCCCGCGGCTTTTCCAACAGCGGAGCCCAGGCCTGGGTACGGGTGTCACCGCTCTCGGCTGGCAACCAGTGACCTGTGCCAGCGCCGGCATCCCGAGGACGCCGATCTGCGCCAAGGTTTGTGCCATGGGGGTCACAGGACGTACCCGCGAGGCCGCAGCTGGTTTCCTGCCCTCGGGGACTCGGGTGTTGCTCGAAAGCCTCGGTGGGTGTCTGCGCGGAGCCCGAACGCTTGTGAGAGTCCCGGGGTGATGGTGCCAAATGGGCGCGCGCCCTGGCAGCGGTGCGGTATGTGACCTGCTTTCTTGTTGGCATAGAGGTGGAGGTAATCGTGTTTCCCCTCTGGCCGGCTCCGGGCCACAGCTGCTTTCACAGAGCTTTGGGGAATTTCACGTTACAGGCTGGAAATACCCCAAAGAAAATGGTTGGGTTTTGTCCAACAGCCAGAAGGACACGGGGGTTCCTCTGCAGTGTCCGGGAGCCTCTGCCGGTGTCACCGAGGAGCAGGTGACACCAGAGGTCCCGATGCCGGCTGGGGAAACGACCTTGGGCTGTGCTGCCGAGGGCAGAGCCACGTAAACAAGTGGATGTGTCTGTGACGTTCCACGAATGCTCCAAAGCCAGGTGGGGAGAAACACAAAACCCCGGGTACTAAGCTCTGGTCTTAACCCGGAGCAGCGTGTCCTCTGCAGAGGACGCTGAGCTGGAGCTCCGGGACCGGGAGCTGAATTCCTGGCGCTCGTGGGGCCTCTTGGCTGAGGTTTGATCTCATTCTCCTCCAGAGGAGTGAATGCGTCCTCGCTGCTGCATCCCTGCGCCCCAGCGAGGCCCAGCCCTGCTCCTCGGCCACCGGAGACACGGCCAGAGCTCCCAACAGCCCTTCCCATGGACTCGTTCTGCTGGAGCCCCGGGAACGGCAGCAGATGTGCCAGGGGGGTCAGTGGGACATGGGGAAAGGTTCTTCCCCCAGAGGTGCTGGACACTGAACAGGCTCCCCAGGGAGGTGTCACGGCCCCAACCTGACAGTGTTCAACAAGAGACTGGACACCGTCCTCAGACACACGGGGTGACCTGGGGGCTGTCCTGTGCAGGGACAGCATTGGACTCCATGATCTGTGGGTCCCTCCAGCTCAGGACACCCTGTGGTTCTGTGACAACTCTGGGCTGGCAGTGACCTCCTGGCCTGGCCCGTCAAAGCCGGCGCTGAGCAGCCCTTGGGAGGAGCGGGGTGCCCTTCCCGTTGCCTCCCGCTGCCAGTTGGTGAACAGCTGATACACTCTTGAGGAGCAGAGAAGGGAAGATCGATACGAAAAGCCATTTTTGTTCATCTTCAGAACACCTTTGAGAACGTCCTCCAACAGCGACCCTTTCCTGTCCATTAAATGACCCATCGAGAGGAAAAAGTTCATGTCTTGATACAGCCTGCTGATAATTGAAGATTGATGATCTACTGGTTGTATGGAAGATCTGCTGGTTGTATGGACGATCCATCGGTTATATTGAAGATCTACTGGTTGTATGGAAGATCTACTGGTTGTATTGATGATCTGCAGGTTGTATTGAAGATCTGCAGGTTTTATTGATGATCTGCTGGTTGTATGGACGATCTGCATGTTGTATTGATGATCTGCACGTTGTATTGATGATCTGCACGTTGTATTGAAGATCTGCTGGTTGTATTGAAGATCTGCTGATTGTATTGAAGATCTGCTGATTATATTGATGATCTGCAGGTTGTATTGATGATCTGCAGGCTGTATTGAAGATCTGCTGGTTGTATTGAGGATCTGCAGGTTGTATTGAGGATCTGCTGGTTGTATTGATGATCTGCAGGTTATACTGATGATCTGCAGTTGTATTGAAGATCTGCTGGTTGTATTGATGATCTGCAGGTTGTATTGAGGATCTGCTGGTTGTATTGAAGATCTGCTGATTATATTGAGGATCTGCAGGTTGTATTGAAGATCTGCAGGTTGTATTGAAGATCTGCAGGTTGTATTGAGGATCTGCTGGTTGTATTGATGATCTGTAGGTTATACTGATGATCTGCTGTTGTATTGAAGATCTGCTGGTTGTATTGATGATCTGCAGGTTTTATTGATGATCTGCAGGTTTTATTGATCTGCTGGTTGTATGGACGATCTGCAGGTTGTATTGAAGATCTGCAGGTTGTATTGATGATCTGCAGGTTGTATTGAGGATCTGCAGGTTGTATTGACGATCTGCTGGTTATATTGAGGATCTGCAGGTTGTACTGATGATCTGCAGGCTGTATTGAAGATCTGCAGGTCGTATTGAGGATCTGCAGGTTGTATTGAGGATCTGCAGGTTGTATGGACGATCTGCAGGTTGTAGTGAAGATCTGCTGGTTGTATTGAAGATCTACAGGTTGTATTGAGGATCTGCAGGTTGTATTGAAGATCTGCAGGTTGTATTGATGAACTGCAGGTTGTATTGAAGATCTGCAGGTTGTATTGATGAACTGCAGGTTGTATTGAGGATCTGCAGGTTGTATTGATGACCTGCAGGTTGTATTGAAGATCTGCTCCTGACCCGTGAAGCTCCCAGATGGGTCCGGGTTTCGTGCCCTGTCACAAGTGCAGCTCTAAGGGACTTTGTTGCCTCGTGGAGCTCAGTGGATGTGGAACCAGAGTGGCCGAGTCACCGGGTGTGAACGGGAACACGCAGACAAAACGGGGCTTCATCTGTAACCAACATTGGAAAATACGGGCTCTGCTCTCGGGAGAAAACTGATAACACAATATGAGCATGCCCTTGAGAATTATCTTCTGGATCAATTCCTTCCCGCTCTGCGGCTCAGTGGAGGGGAATTTCTCCTTTAAACAGAGATATTTGGCAGTTTGGGGCTCGTCGGGCCTAGTATGGAGTGAAACGCAGGGCAGGGAGCGTGGGTTTATCCCACCACTTGGAATGTCCTGGCAAGAGCCTCTGGAAACCGGGAAATAAAGAGCCGGAGTTTCTCCAGAGAGCTGTAAACACCGACATAAAAACCACGTGGATGAGTGTGAGACACAGAGAGTGAACACGTGGGGGCCTAAGTGCTAAACACAAACTAATAACATGATTCAAGCAGAGTTTTTTTACTGTTTCCTAACTAGCAAATCCTCAAGTGTGTACTGAGAGGCTGAAAATGAGACAGAGCAGCCAGGCAGAAAGGGACCTGGGGGACTAATGGACAGGAAGCTCAACATGAGCCACCAGTGTGCCCAGGTGGCCAAGAAGGCCAATGATGTCCTGTCCTGTATCCAAACCAGCGTGGTCAGCAGGACAAGGGCAGTGATCCTTCCCCTGTACTCTGCATTGGGGAGGCCACACCTGGAGTATTGTGTTCAGTTCTGGGCCCCCCAGCTCAGGAAAGAGATTGAAGTGCTGGAGCGGGTCCAGAGAAGAGCAACAAGACTGGGGAAGGGACTTGAGCACAAGCCCTATGGGGAGAGGCTGAGGGAGCTGGGCTTGTTTAGTCTGGAGAAGAGGAGGCTTAGAGGTGAGCTCAGCACTCTCTAGAACTACCTGAAGGGCAGTTCTAGCCAGGTGGGGATTGGGCTCTTCTCCCAGGCATCAGCAATAGGACAAGGGGGCTTAAACTTAAATTTAGGCTGGGTATTAGAAAGCAATTCTTTACAGAGAGAGTGGTCAGGCATTGGAATGGCTGCCCAGGGAGGTGCTGGACTCACTGTCCTGGAGGGTTTTAAACTGAGATTGGACATGGCACTCAGTGCCATGATCTGGTCAATGGGCTGGAGTTGCACCAAGGGTTGGACGGGATGATCTCTGAGGGCTTTTCCAACCCAGTCCATGCTGTGATTCCATTCTGTGATGGCGAGCGAGCCTTTGCCAAGGAGCGGGCGGCGTGTGGCCAGCGCGGCCCGGTTGGTGACGGCCAGACGGAGCGTTCGGCAGAGAAGCTGGTGTTGCCAAGGCAGGACAGTTGGACAGAAGCACCTGGTTCCCAACAGCTGCGACACTTCCTCATGTTCAGTCCAGGCGCTGAAATCCGTGTCCTGGAACCCCAGCACATCTGGACTTGAAGCTGTGCGGAGATGGATCTACCGCGTTCGCAGAAGTTGAGTCCAGGGTTTGATCGTTGCCATTGTTTCAAAGAAAACACCCAATTTTTCATGTGAACCTGTTTAATTGTTATTGCCAGATGGAATTCCCAACAATTTCATCCTGAATTGAGGAAAAGTTATCCCTTCCCAGCAAGGATAAGCCTGTTTGAACACTTTTGGAGCGGAACGGGGAGACGTCGCGTCGGGGTGTTGGTACCCGCTGGGGCACATCTTCCCCTTCACTCGTTAAAGGCAAAGGTCTTGATTTTTGTGGAAACACTGAAAATTCCAATGAATTTGGGGCTTACTAAAGGCAATCCTGGTGCACTTCGGCAAACGAAGAAAACAAGTACTGAGTATTTAATAAATGAAATAGAGGGGGCAGATCTTACCCCCTTTTTTTGAGCTTCTTTGTATGGAAGAGCTCAGGTCTTGATGCACAGGGCAAAGGTCTTAATTTTTGTGGAAACACTGAAAATTCTGATTAATTCGGGGCTCACTTTAGGCCACCAAGCTTTCCTTTAGGATATCGTCGCTCATGGCACCCCAGAGTGCTTCCTGTAAAGAGGTTTTAGACCCATGCGGCATCGCCACGAGCCGTATGTCGACCTAAAGAAAATGGGGAGAGCAACAGTGACTCCAGAGTGCCAGGAAAGATGTAACAGCCAAACTTGTGCTGACACGGCCCGAAAACTGTGCTGGATCCGGTTACAAAGCCTCTTGTCCTCCACAACTGTGAGCACTTCAGGATGAACCTGTTCCTTGTGTGCTGGAGCAACATTGTTGGCCAAGAAACCAGTTCCTGGCACAGTGCTGTTTGAGTTATTTTTGGTGTCTCTGAGACTGCAAATAATGAGATGTAGACACCGACACCTCATGAGTGCATTTAACTTTCCATCGAGCTGTAGCTTTATTCAGCACGGCTGTAGATAAGGGTGGCAGCAAACCATCATTGGAGCTTAAAGAACATCTTTAAAATAAGTACCAGAGTCCCAGAGTGTCAGGGGTTGGAGGGCCCTGGAAAGCTCATCCAGTGCAATCCCCCCATGGAGCAGGAACACCCAGATGAGGTTACACAGGAAGGTGTCCAGGGGGTTGGAATGTCTGCAGAGAAGGAGACTCCACAACCTCCCTGGGCAGCCTGGGCCAGGCTCTGCCACCCTCACCCCCAACAAGTTTCTTCTCAAATGTAAGTGGAACCTCCTGTGTTCCAGTTTGCAGCCATTGCCCCTTGTCCTGTCCCTGGTTGTCACCAGAAGAGCCTGGCTCCATCCTCGTGGCACTCCCCCTTTCCATATTGATCCCCATGAATGAGTCCCCCCTCAGTGTCCTCTTGTCCAGCTCCAGAGCCCCAGCTCCCTCAGCCTTTCCTCACACGGGAGATGCTCCACTCCCTCCAGCATCTTGGTGGCTTGCGCTGGACTCTCTGCCAGCAGTTCCCTGTCCTGCTGGAACTGAGGGGCCACAACTGGACACAAGATTCCAGGTGTGGTCTCCCCAGGGCAGAGCAGAGGGGCAGGAGAACCTCTCTGACCTACTGACCACCCCCTTCTAACCCACCCCAGGTCCCATTGGCTTCCTGGCCACAAGGGCCCAGTGCTGGCTCATGGTCACCCTGCTGTCCCCAGGACCCCCAGGTCCCTTTCCCCTACACTGCTCTCCAACAGCTCATTCCCCAACTTACACTGGAACCTGGGGTTGTTCCTGCCCAGATTCAAGACTCTACACTTGCCCTTGTTCTAGTTCATTACATTTCTCCCCACCCAGCTCTCCAGCCTGTCCAGGTCTCTGGTGGCACCACAGCTTCCAGTGTCACCACTGAGAGAATTTGGTTTGTTGGTGAACTCTCTCCCTGGCTGTGCAAACGCGGATCCCTGGCGCTGACAGGGATTAATGGGGAGCTCCGGTTGTGTGTTGCAGGATCCGCAACGCGGGTCACTGACATCCAGAGGGATTAAACGCGGCTCCGGTTGTGTGTTGCAGGATCCGTAACGCGGGTCACTGACATCCAAAGGGATTAAAGGCGACTCCGGTTGTGTGTTGCAGGCTGCAGAAGGCGCAGGAGGAGCATCGCTCGGTGGAGGTGGAGAAGGTGCACCTGGAGAAGAAGCTGCAGGACGAGATCAGCATGGCCAAGCAGGAGGCGCACCGGCTGCGGGAGCTGCGCGAGGGCACCGAGAACGAGCTGAGCCGCCAGAAATACGCCGAGCAGGAGCTGGAGCAGGTGAGGCCGCGCCGGCACGCGGAGGGGGAGCCGCTTCCTCGCTCGGCTTCGTCGACCCAGCCATGTTCTGCCCACCACGCTGCTTTTCCGCTCCCTTGGTGGAGGAAAAGCCCCCCAAGTGTTAATATTTCTTCCGCTACCCCACATTTTGAGTCCCAAATACACAGGAGAGCAGCGACCGCACGTTGTCCCAGCCCAAACTTTGCCTCCGATCCCCTCGACCTCCCACCCCAAACCATAAGCCCCTGGTCCTCACTCATCCACAAACACGTCATTGCTGTGAATGTTCTGAGCGCCGCTCTGCCCCAACACTCACCAGCAGGTTTCCTGCCCACTTCTCACCATTCCTGAATCCCAGACACCCATGGATCAGGGGCAGAGCTCCACATGTGGTGTGGGGGGACAACCAGACCTTCCCGGGGCCGCGGGTCAGAATTGGTGACTTTTTTCCATTTCAATCTATTAATGGTTTTAGGAGAGATTTCTAGTGGGTCCGATTGCGCTTGCCTTGTATTCTTGCAAATCAGAGACATGCACAAAGGGCATTTCTTTCCAAGGAAGTTTAGCACTACATTAGCATCTCCGCAGCAAAGTTAGAGTTCATATATGCAGCTCTCAAAAAGATTAGTTTTAAATTAGCAAGAGAACTTGTCCCCAAGTCGCATCTTGCAATATAAACCTAGACGAATATTGTCTATAGAGCTGCTGCTGGCAAAAAAGAAGCATGTTTGGTAGATGTCGGTTTAAACTGAGACTGCGTGAGCCAGACTTGCGAGCGCTGGGATGTTCTGAGGCCACCAGCGCGTCCTCCCGGCCCGACTGTGCCCAGAATGCAGTGACACCCTGGAGGACGGGACAGAATGGGACGAGGGGATGGGGAAAAAGGGACAAGAGCCCAGGGTCTGCACTGACCGGGACAAACAAGCGTCCTGGGCCAGCGGGTGAGTGGGGAGTGCTGGGCAGCGTGGGCTGGGTGTGCAAACAGCGCAACGGTCCGGGTGTGCAAACAGCACAGCAGTCTGGGTGTGCAAACAGCGCAACAATCTGGGTGTGCAAACAGCACAACGGTCCGGGTGTGCAAGCAACGCAACGGTCCGGGTGTGCAAACAGCGCAACAATCTGGGTGTGCAAACAGCACAACGGTCCGGGTGTGCAAGCAACGCAACGGTCTGGGTGTGCAAACAGCGCAACGGTCCGGGTGTGCAAGCAACGCAACGGTCCGGGTGTGCAAACAGCGCAACAATCTGGGTGTGCAAACAGCACAACGGTCCGGGTGTGCAAGCAACGCAACGGTCTGGGTGTGCAAACAGCGCAACGGTCTGGGTGTGCAAACAGTGCGACAATCTGGGTGTGCAAACAGCACAACGGTCGGGTGTGCAAACAGCGCAACGGTCCGGGTGTGCAAACAGCAAAACGGTCCGGGTGTGCAAACAGCACAACGGTCCGGGTGTGCAAGCAATGCAACGGTCCGGTTGTGCAAAAAGCACAACAATCTGGGTGTGCAAACAGCACAACGGTCTGGGTGTGCAAACAGCGCAACAGTCCGGGTGTGCAAACAGCGCAACAGTCTGGGTGTGCAAACAGCAGAATAGTCCAGGTGTGCAAACAGTGCAGCGGTCTGGGTGTGCAAACAGCACAACAATCCGGGTGTGCAAACAGCACAACAATCTGGGTGTGCAAACAGCGCAACGGTCCGGGTGTGCAAACAGCGCAACGGTCCGGGTGTGCAAACAGCACAACAGTCCGGGTGTGCAAACAGCGCGTTTCCCACCCCAGCCCGCCCCGCGCAGGTCCCACCTTTGCTCCCGCGATCCACATCGTTCTCCCACCCGCACAGCCCCGAGCTCGTCCCCGTTCGCACACGCAGCTGGGTCGCTGTGTTGTGGGCTGTTCAATAAGGCCGATTGTGTAACCCCGAGCCCCGGTGCCCGACGCGCTGGCGGCGTTTGGAGCCGTCGGGTCTCACCCCTTCCGCTCCGCTGCGCGTTTGGTGAGAAACCCGCAAGCCAGAGGTGACTTGACCGCTCTGTTGTTTCCCAGAGGCCTTCGGGAGGGAGGCGCTGATGGGGTGAGTACTGGTTGTACCCCGCTGGTTTTACCCCCTGACCCCCACTGTGTGACAATAACACGATCACCATCCCAGCGAGCCACAGATCACCAACGACATTAACTCGTCACTCCCACTGACCCCAAAACTCATCCAATTATACCATAATTTTGGGTCCTGGGGGATATTCAAACAGACCCTTTGCACATTGTCACGCTGACAGCGGCGGGCTCGGCCGCTCCCGCTGCAGTCGGGTGCGTGAGATGCAGACACAGCGTGTTCCCGGGTGTTCCCACCACCTTTTTCCCTCACTAGGTTGTCCTAAGTGCTGCGGACCCCGTGGCCATTTCTGCTTTCAATTAGCGATGAAAACGGGACCCTGGGGGTGCAGACACAGTGACCCCGTTGGGGAGGGGTCCCCACGGAACACGACTTGGTGTTGGGACGCGGTTGTGTGGCGCCTCCTCCCAGCCCCCGGCTGTTCCTCACGCTCACCCACAAACACGTTGCTGTGAATGTTCTGAGTGCTCCTGTACCCCAAACACCCACCGGCAGATTTCCTGCCCGCTTATCCGCCTGTTCCTGAATCCCAGATGCCCACGGATCAGGGTCAGAGCTCTGCATGAGGTGTTGGGAGGGACAACCAGACCTTCCCGGGGCTGTGGGTCCCAATCGGTGACTTTTTGAGTGATTTAGGCAATGTTACACTCGACAAATGACACGATGGGTTGACCTCCCCTCCCGGCTGCTTCTGCAAATGTCCTTGGGGACACAATTGCAAATATCCGTGTGCAACCCGGTGCTTTTGGCTGGAAACTCCGCCCCTGCCAGACGTGGTGAGACGTGACCGAGCTAAATAACGCGTGGAGGAAAAGAGCCAAGGCTGAGCAGTCTTTGTAGAAAAATGCTTCATTTCAGTGGGCTGGTGCTGTGCTGTGGGGAGCGAGGAGGCTCCGGGATGCGAACGTGGGGCAGGGTCTGGAGCAGAAGCTGAGCAGCCACTGGTCCTGCAGAGCAGACAGAGCGGACGGGACACACACGTCCAGGCAATGACCCCAACGTGAGGAAGGGCTGACACACCGGCTGTGCTGCCGTCCAGAGAGCTGGACGGGGCAGAGAAGAACCTGGTGAGGTTCAGCTCCAGCTCCCGGCCCCACGGGGCTATTGCTGCCCAGGGTCCTGCAGCTGCAGGAACAGCCCCCGGCACCAGCGCGGGTTGGGGACCTGCTGAAAGCAGCTCTGCAGAGACCAACCTGGGAGCTCTGGGGGACAACAGGGTGACCACGAGCCACCAATGTGTCCTGGTGGCCAAAGGCCAATGGGACCTGGGGTGTGTGAGGAAGAGTGTGGGCAGCAGGTCAGGGAGGTTGTTCCTCCCGCTCTGCTCTGCCCTGGGAGGGCCCATCTGCAGAACTGGGGCCAGTGCTGGGCTCCCAGTGTAAGGACAAGGAGTCACTGGAGAGAGTCCAGGAGGGACACGAGGATGCTGAGGGGTCTGGAGCATCTTTGTGTGAGGAGACACTGAGAGAGCTGGGGCTGCTGAGCTGGAGAAGAGAAGCTGAGAGGGATGTGATCAATGATCAATATGTCAGGGTGGGTGTCAGAGGATGGACCAGACTCTGCTCAGTGGTGCCCAACGCCAGGGTGAGGGGCAACGGGCACAGACTGAAACACAGGAGGCTCCATGTGAACATGAGCAGAACCTTGTGTGCTGGGAGGTGCTGAGCCTGGCCCAGGCTGCCCAGAGCGGGTGTGGAGTCTCCTGCTCTGAGACATTCAAACCCCCTGGGATCCTGTGTGATCTGCTCTGTGACCCTGTGTGATCTGCTCTGTGACCCTGCGTGATCTGCTCTGTGACCCTGGGTGAGCAGGTGTGGCTGGGGATCTACAGAGATCCCAGCCAGCCTGGGATGCTGTGGTTGTGTGATCCAGGGGATGTCCTGGACCTCTCCTCCAGCTCCCCCGTGCCTAGAGAAGGTCTGTGCTGGTGGGACAGGGCCTGCTGGGCAGGGAAAGCTCAGAGCTGCTCAGGATCGGCTCCTATTCTAACAGCAGGGAAGTGTGTGAGGGTGTGTAACCATGGACACCCCTCCGGAGCTTGGGGGGTGGTGGGTGAGGAGCAGCCCTGTCCCCATGCTGTGCAGGCAGCTCCGAGCTGCTGCCACCGTCCCTCAGTCTGTCCAGCGTGAAACGCGTTGAACTCCTGCAGGGCTTGTGTTGGGCTTCAGGTTTATTAAAGTCTTACATCATGTGTCGTGGAGGAGAATCATGGAATAGTTTGAGTTGATGGGACCTTCAGAACCCACCCAGTGCCCCCCCTGCCATGGCAGGGACATCGTCACCAGCTCAGGGTGCTCAGAGCCCCGTCCAGCCTGGCCTGGGATGTCTCAGGGATGGTTCAGCCACCACTTCTCTGGCCATCCTGAAGTTGCCTGAAGTGTTAATTCCTTATGGTCTCCAGCACCACACACCATTACGTAAGGTTTTGGTTTCTTCAACTTTACTCATCACCCACTTTCTTCTAATTTAGTCCCGTCTCCCATCCCCACTGAGATCAGCGAGCGTGTGGAGGAGCCTGAGCCGGGATGGCAGGAGAGTCCCCAGAACGCTGCCGAAACTGCTCGTTCCAGACGTGTTGTTCCTTTTCCTGACCGAGCGGCACATGTTTTGTGTCTAAATATTTTGCCATCTCGCTCCGGTGTGAAAGTCGTCTCTTGACAAGCTCCCTCCGTTTGGCTCCGGCGCCGCACAGCAAACAGGCGGCGGCGCAGCCTCGGCGGCGGTTCCGCGGGGGATCCGGGGGCTGTGCAGAGCGGGGGCAGCAAACCCGGAGAGGCTTCTGGAGCCTCGGGTGGGCACCCCAACACACTTGCTAAATCTTTTGAAGCAACTTGTGCATGGTGCTGTCAGCTCTGGGGGTTCCAGCTGTGAGCGGAGGAGCTGCAATGAAAACTGAGCTCTGTGGAGTCTTTTTTTCTAAAAGCACCAGAAAATGTGCTGGAAAGTGGCCAGTGGAAAAGGCCCTGGGGGTGTTGGTGGCTGCGGCTGAACATGAGCCAGCGTGTGCCCAGGTGGCCAAGAGGCCACCAGCATCCTGGCTGGTGCCAGCACTGGGGTGGCCAGCGGGACCAGGGCAGTGACCGTCCCTGTGCTGGGACCTGGGGGGGACAAACCGCCAATCCTGGGGCAGTTCTGGGCCCCTCAGCTCAGGGCTCAAAATGGCGGCACCAAAATCCCCTCAGTGCACAAAATGGCGACGCCAGTGGCACCAAAAGTCACCTGAGGGCTGAAGAAAGGCCTTGAGGTGCTGGAGCGAGTGGAGAGAAGGGACCGGAGCTGGTGAGGGGCTGGAGCACAATGTGATGGAGACTGAGGGACCTGGGGGGTTCAGCTGGAGAACAGGAGCTGAGGGGAGACCTTCTGATCTCTGAACTGCCTGAAAGGAGCTTGGAGCCAGGGGGGTCGGGCTCTGCTCCCCAGGAACAAGCGCCAGGAGCAGAGGAAACGGCCTCAAGTTGCGCCAGGGGAGGTTGAGGTTGGATGTGGGAACAATTTCTTCCCCAAAGGGCTGTGGGGCATTGGAACAGGCTGCCCAGGGCAGTGCTGGAGTCACCATCCCTGGAGGGCTGGACAGACGGACAGGAGGTTCTCAGGGGCAGGGACAGCGCTGGGTTATGGTTGGAGTTGATCATCTTAAAGGTCTCTTCCACCCCAAACACCCCTGTGCCGTGCAGCAGGGCTGGCGGCCGCGCTCGGGCGCCCTCGCTGTCCCCGCGCTGACCCGGCCGGTTGTCCCCAGGTGCGGATGGCGCTGAAGAACGCGGAGAAGGAGCTGGAGTCCCACTGCAGCTGGGCGGCGCCCGAGGCCCTGCAGAAGTGGCTGCAGCTGACGCACGAGGTGGAGGTCCAGTACTACAACATCAAGAAGCAGAACGCGGAGAAGCAGCTGCTGGTGGCCAAGGAAGGGGTGAGAGCTTCAGCATCTTCTCCCTTGCAGCCGCTGGGAAAGGGTTGGGGAGTAAAGCCCGCACTTGGTTGCTCTGCACCTTATTTCCCTTTTAATGCCTTAAATTTGCCTTTTTTAAGCAAAAGTGCAGAACACACCTTCCCAGCGGTGTAAGTAGGGGCTGAAAATGATGGCGAGTGTGGCTGTGCCCGTGGTTTTCCTTTTGCTGTGTCAATCCTTGTGGCCACGTCTTGTAAGTCACTGGGGCTGGGAAGCAACATGCTGCGTAGAGACTTTAATCTTGAATATACACCGTGCCACAAAGGGGAGGCAAAAAAACAACCCCAAATGTCCCCAAACCACCGCCATGGGGCATTAACAGTGGAAAAGACAGAATTAGGCTTTAGGAGCGATCCGTTCATGCACAATGCGGCTGGTTCGGTTCCTTGTGCCTCTTGGGGAATGAGGAGGAGCACGGAGCCCTCGACCTGCTGGGATCCCTCAGCTCCAGCGCAGCGCCCTTGGCACCATGTGCAGCGTGTGAACCTGTTTGTGTCCCCTGCCCTGGAGGAAGCGCCGGCTCCTCTTCCCCCCCTGACCCCTCTTTCTGTTGCCGTTCCAGGCTGAGAAGATCAAGAAGAAGCGCAACACCCTCTTTGGGACGTTCCACGTTGCACACAGCTCCTCTCTAGATGACGTTGACCATAAAATCTTAACCGCCAAGTGAGTGTCTGTTTAATACGTTCCCTTATTTCTGTCCCTGTCACACGAGCGACCCTCAGCACATCTGGCAGTGCTCGGCCTCATTTTGCTGAGCTTTATTCTGCTTAGTTACTGGGATCGGACCTGCTTCTTTTAGTCAATAACCTTCCTAATTTCACTTGTGTGAAGCAAAAACCGGCGGTTGTGCGGAGCAACTCAAGTCCCGTCACAACGAGGGTGTGGGAGGCTGCGGTGTTAAGTGATTATCCCTGGATATCCCCGTGGTTGGTGGGTTTATTCTAATTCCCGCATTCCTGAAGATGGAATGAAGGGTGTCTCAGGTATTAGGACACAAAGCTGAGCCATTAGACTCCCCGTTTCAGATGTTTTCTTCGTTCCTTCTCATCATTTTCACTGTTTGTCCCCGCATCCAGGCAGGCGCTGAGCGAGGTGACGGCGGCGCTGCGGGAGCGCCTGCACCGCTGGCAGCAGATCGAGCTGCTCTGCGGCTTCCAGATCGTCACCAACCCCGGGATCCACAGCCTGGCCTCGGCCCTCAACATCGACCCCGGCTGGATGGGCACCCCGCGCCCCAACCCCTCGCACTTCATCATGACCGACGACGTGGACGACCTGGACGAGGAGATCGTGTCCCCCATGTCCATGCAATGTAGGTGGCCGTCCCCGCCTTGGGCTGTCTTAAGTTGGTTTGGAAGTGACCGGAGACAAATTGTTAAGGTGTTCATGGGCAGGAGGGTCCCTGAGTGCAGAGCACCTCTTAGTTCCAGCAGAAATAGGAATTCGGAGATGTTGTCAGTTACTTAATCCTACATATGCTGTTCTGTTCAACTCACGCAATTGAGGCATTTACAGAAACAAAAAAACACCACAAAATGAACCAAAAAGGCATGGGCTACACTAAGGAAAGTGAGGAGAGTCCAGCTGGAGAACAGGAGCTGAGGGGAGACCTTCTGAGCTCTGAACTGCCTGAAAGGAGCTTGGAGCCAGGGGGGTCGGGCTCTGCTCCCCAGGAACAAGCGCCAGGAGCAGAGGAAACGGCCTCAAGTTGCGCCAGGAGAGGCTGAGGTTGGATGTGGGAACAATTTCTTCCCCAAAGGGCTGTGGGGCATTGGAACAGGCTGCCCAGGGCAGTGCTGGAGTCACCATCCCTGGAGGGCTGGACAGACGGACATGAGGTTCTCAGGACATGGGGCTGGGGAACGGGTGGATTCGATGAGCTTGAGGGTCTTTCCCAACCAAAACGATTCTGTGATTCTTTGCTTGACACACCTACAGTGGGATTTTTGCACCTGGAGTTCCATCAGTTGGGTGCTGGGTGACAATCCCGTCCCCTCCCATCCCCGCGCTGTCCCTGTGGGTGACAGCCGTGTCACAGCACCCAGGCCCCCCAGGCACGGGCTGTTTCCCTTTCCCGAGGGGTTTCCTTTCTCCATGGGCCAAACTGCCGGTGCGATGCTCCCAGCAAACCTCACTGTTCTCTCTCCCGTCGTCCCGTCCGGCCCAGACGCCGCCTGGCTTTTCGGGCGCAGGTTCAGTGACCGCTCGTCCCTGTCCTCGGAGGACCAGTCCCTCTGGAAATACCCCGGTTTGCTTCTCTTCAATTATATATATATTTTTTATTCTACCCTCTGCCCTTTTTTTTTCTGGACTAAAAAATACATCCACACATTTTCCGACTTTCTGGCACGGAGAACTAACGAACGTGCGTCTCTTCGCTGAGCCATCGGCATCTTTACTAACCCCGGGAAGATCTGGCGGGATGAAGAATCGCAGCTCGCTGTTGCTCTCACCTACTCTGGGGTTCTGTTAATCCAGAAGAAGCCCCAATTATGAAGCCTGGAGGGTCATTTTTAGCCCTGAGGTGGAGATTTAAGGGCTCAACAATGTTCCCTCGGCCATCCCGGCTCTGCAGGCTTTGCTGAGCCCGACCCGTCCGTCCCGCGGTGGCTGCTGCCCCGGCCGTGCCTCTTGTCCCTCAGCGTCCCCAACTAAATCAACATCAAGTTGCCTATTGCTCTGTGCCCCGGGGCCGTGGGGACACACCCCAAGCTCCCGTTTTCGGCTGGAACCCGTCCCTCGGTGCAGCGTCCCGGGACGGGGGACGAGCCCGTGCGAGCTGGCGAGGGCTGGTCCTGCTCCAGGTGACATCGGTGCCACCGCAGCGTGGCCGGAGCTGCGCCGGGGCCGTGCAAGGCGAGGTCTGGGCCCTTAGTACTGGGCTTAGCGCGGGCTAAGCTGTGCAGGAGAGCACAAAGGGGTCAGGTTGGGAAAGGAGGAAAAACAAAACCAATCGCTTAGGGGTGAAAAGCAAGAGGAGGAGAAACCTGCGGCAGAATCCGTAAGCCCCAGTTGTTATAGTGTGGAGCTGGGGTCCCCGTGAGCCCCCCAGGGTCACCCCAGCAGGGCTGGACCAGCCCCAGCTCTGCCCAGGGACACTCGCCCCCTTGTCCTGGGTCCGTTCCAACTCGGGACAGCCCTGGTTCTGGTCCCACGGCGCCCGAGCCGTCGCGGTTGGGTGCCCAGCACATCTGGGGTTCCCAGCACAGGGTTCTGTAGCAGCGACCCGCTGGTTCTTCCCTTCCCGAAGGAGCTCTCCTCCACTCCATCTCCGCTTTCCCGCCTGTTCACCCTTTTAACCCCGTTCACATCTCTTTCTTACGCAAACTCCTGAAGGATCCTGAACACCTTATCTCCTGCGAACGGAGAAACACCTTGGGTGGCAGTTTGGGGGTTCAGCACAGCCCGCCTGGCGGCTGCGGGGGGACCACGCACATCCTGCCTTGTCCTTTGTGTTCCCCTTCACGGATGGGACGTGCGGGGTCCCCGTGGGGTGCAGGAGCCTCTGTGGGTGACCCCGGCTCGCTCGCTGTGCACAGGGGGTCGTGGGCTCGCTGCCTCTTACCTTGGCCGGCAAAGATCATTATGATCTTTCCAAGCTGTTAATTAGCCGGTGACAGTGCACTCAGGGAGGCAGCCCAGTTTGTTTCTCCGAACCCAGTTGAATTAGCAATTAGAGAAAGATATTCTTCCCAGTTGAGCGTCTCTTTGCTGGGGAAGCCGGCTGGGGCCAGGTGGCACCGTTTGGGGCCAGGTGGCACCGTTTGGGGGCAGAGCTGCGACTCCAGGCGTGGATTGATGAGCAGAACCTTTGCCAGCGCAGCGTCACAGTCACCGCACACCCTGCCCCGCAGGCGACGCCGGGAGCTTTCTGCACCTTTCCAGAAGCTTTCGGGTGCCTGGCCACAGCGTGCAGCTCTTGTGCAGCTCTGCTGCCCGTCCCGTGCCCGCTTGGGAGCCGCGCGGGCCGGCACCGCGTGCCGGAGCAGAGCTGAGCGCCGGGATGGAGCTCACCGCGCTGGAACCCACCGCCCGGCTCCTTCTGCCGGCCGGGGCGCAAAGTGGGTCACTTTGGGGGTGACAGCAGCTGGACTCGGTGATCCCTGTGGGTCCCTTCCAGCTCAGGACGTTCCATGATTTGGGTGTCTGCATGGGGATGAAGTGAATCGTGCCCCGAAAGCACCGGCGCCCTCCCGGTCGCTGCCAAGGAGCCCGGGTGGCTGCGGCGTTACCGGGTGAATCACGCAGCCGGTTTCCGCTCCGAGCAAGATGCTCAGATAAGGTGTTCAGGGAGCAGCTCCGTCAGCAACGTCACCACCATTTTCCACGGGCTGGGCTTTAATCGAGCATGTTAAGCCGCAGCACCAGCTTAACGCTTCTTCTGCATTAAACCAGCGTAACTTGGAGCGCACGGGGGGGGGTGGCTGTAGCAGCCTGGGGACAGCAGGCGTGGTGCCGCGGTGCCCGGTGCTGGTGCGGTGACAGCTCCACCGCGGTGCCTGGCACTGGGGGTGACAGCTTCACCGCGGTGCCCGGTGCCGGGGGGTGACAGCTCCACCGCGGTGCCTGGCACTGGGGGTGACAGTTTCACCGCAGTGCCCGGTGCCGGGGGGTGACAGCTCCACCGCGGTGCCTGGCACTGGGGGGTGACAGCTTCACCGCGGTGCCCGGTGCTGGGGGTGACAGCTCCACTGCAGTGCCTGGTGCCGGGGGGTGACAGCTCCACCGCAATGCCCGGTGCTGGGGGGTGACAGCTTCACCACAGTGCCTGGTGCTGGGGGGTGACAGTTTCACCGCGGTGCCCGGTGCCGGGGGGTGACAGCTCCACCGCGGTGCCCCGTGCTGGGGGTGACAGCTCCACCGCGGTGCCCGGTGCTGGGGGGTGACAGCTCCACCGCGGTGCCCGGTGCCGGGGGGGTGACAGCTCCACCGCGGTGCCCCGTGCTGGGGGTGACAGCTCCACCGCGGTGCCCGGTGCCGGGGGGTGACAGCTCCACCGCGGTGCCTCGCCGTGCAGCCCCTTCCGCCCACTCAGCACGTCCCGTCTCTCTCGTTGCAGCTCCCGCCTTGCCCAGCAACGTTCGCCAGCGCCTGGTGGACCCGCAGCACGGCCACGGATCGCAGAGGTTGGTAGAGAGTTACGTGCAAGGCCAGAATGAGCCGGGCCAGGCCGCCCAGCAGCGGGCGGGCAGAGTCTCCCTGCGGCGGATGCGCAGCCTCTCCGGACAGTCGTTCAGCTCCGAGCTGCCCGGCGCCGGCCCGTCCTCCACCGCCGCCTCCTCCACCTCTTGCTCCTCATCCACCGCGTCTGCTCCTGCTTGCCATGTCCACCCTGTCTATTACCATCACACCACCTCCTCTTATCTCCTCCAGACGGACTCCGTCCCCGACCTGCCCCCTCCTGATGTCACCTCTGGAGTTCGCTGTCGCACTGAGAGCTCGGGGTATTTCGCTCTTTCTTTTCTAGCTGCCTCCTGCGTGCTGGGGCTCAGGGCTGCTGCTTGCTCGCCTGCGCTTTCTCCTCCTGCATTCCTCATGCCCTTTTGGGCCTTTCGTTTCATTATTTATCCACACATTTGTTTCTTCAGCCGCTCTCCCCTGCTGGTGACCCCTCTCAACCACCCATTCCCGGATTTGCCGACTCGGTGGGGGCATAAACCGAGGAGGTGCCGGTTGTCTCACGGTAGCCAAGCACCGGATCCTGGGTGCTCGGTTGTCACTAAATTAGTCTTTGCTTGGGTGGTGCACCCATAAGAACAAAGTTAACACAGCGAATCAAGGCAGCACTGACCCCGTTTGAAGCCTCGACTGATTTGGTGTCTCCCCAGCGACCCGAGGGGCAGATTCTGTGCGATGGTGTCGGTGCTGCTGCAGGGCCTGAGCTTTGCGCTGCTTTTAAGAGGTGGCAAAGAGCCGCATTCAGGGGTTGGGTGTCAGGGGGACTCTCTGCCCCGTTCTGGCCGGGGCTGAGGTCCCGTTGTGTTTTGGCTGAGGAACATCTGAGTAATGAGCGGAGGAGGGAGCTGGAGCTTCTCATTGCAGGTCGCTGGTTGGACAGACGGACGTGAGGTTCTCAGGACAGACGGACATGAGGTTCTCAGGACATGCGCAGTGCCAGGGTTGGGAAACAGTTGGACTTGATCTCAAGGAGCTTTTCCAGCCAAAATGACTGTGATTCTGTGTTCCTCGGGAGCTTTATCCCGAACGAGTCCTCGGGGCTCCTCTGTGGATGTGCCCAGCTCCAGGCCGTTGTTTGAGCTGTGTCCGTCCCCATGGTTGGTTTAAACCCAGTCTAAGGGGCGTGTGGTCTGTTGTTGGGAGCCGCCTGTGTGGGGCCGAGCCGCGGCGTCTCCCTTGATAAAGTTCAGAACAGTGTCCTCGTCCTCGGCGTTGGGGACCAGAGCGAAGGGCCGTGACGTGCCGGCGAGCCCCGGGCAGCCCCGGGCAGGCTCTGCAGCGCGGCGATGGGGAAATCACCGCACCGACTCTACAACGGGCCATTAGAGAGCAACAGCGTGCTTCACTTAGTAATGTTTGCTTTGGGATGGCGAGAAGCGGCATAATTAAAATGTAGACTAATTACTGCCGATTGCGGTTTGGCTGCAGCCGTCCTGCTCTGGCCGGTACCAGCCGGGGACGCTTCAGCGTGGCACAGTCCCCATTGTCCTGCGGCTGACGCACCGTTCAGAACCAGCCCTACCTTGACTTCGGCAAAGCCTGTGACACAGTCCCCACAGCACCCTCACAGCTCAGCTGGGGAGGGGTGGGCTGGACAATAGAGCAGTGAGGTGGGTTGCAAACTGGCTTAAGGAGAGAAGCCAGAGAGTGGTGGTCAATGGGCAGAGTCCAGTTGATCCTGTATCCAGTGCAGAGCCTCAGGGGCAGTGCTGGGCCGGTGTTATTCAATATATTCATCAATGATTTGGATGAGGGAATAGAGTGACTGTCAGCGAGTTTGCTGGTGACACCAAGCTGGGAGGAGTGGTGACACTGGAAACTGTGCTGCCATCAGAGACCTGGACAGGCTGGAGAGCTGGGCAGGGAAACATTTAATGAACTAGAACAAGGGCAAGTGTAGAGTCTTGAATCTGGGCAGGAACAGCCCCAGGTCCCAGTGTAAGTTGGGGAACGACCTGTTGGAGAGCAGTGTAGGGGAAAGGGACCTGGGAGTCCTGGGGACAGCAGGGTGACCATGAGCCAGCACTGGGCCCTTGTGGCCAGGAAGCCAATGGGACCTGGGGTGGGTTAGAAGGGGGTGGTCAGTAGGTCAGAGAGGTTCTCCTGCCCCTCTGCTCTGCCCTGGGGAGACCACACCTGGAATATTGTGTCCAGCTGTGGCCCCTGAGTTCCAGCAGGACAGGGAACTGCTGGAGAGAGTCCAGCGCAGCCACCAAGATGCTGCAGGGAGTGGAGCATCTCCCGTGTGAGGAAAGGCTGAGGGAGCTGGGGCTCTGGAGCTGGACAAGAGGACACTGAGGGGGGACTCATTCCTGGGGATCAATATGGAAAGGGGGAGTGTCAGGAGGATGGAGCCAGGCTCTTCTGGTGACAACCAGTGACAGGACAAGGGGCAATGGGTGCAAACTGGAACACAGGAGGTTCCATTTGAATTTGAGAAGAAACTTGTTGGGGGTGAGGGTGGCAGAGCCTGGCCCAGGCTGCCCAGGGGGTTGTGGAGTCTCCTTCTGTGCAGACATTCCAACCCTGGACACCTTCCTGTGTAACCTCATCTGGGTGTTCCTGCTCCATGGGGGGATTGCACTGGATGAGCTTTCCAGGTCCCTTCCAATCCCAAACATTCTGTGATACTGTGATAAACATGGGGTTTGTCCAGCCGAGGCCTGTGAGACGCCAAATTGCTGCCCCGGTCCTGCAGAGGGAAGGGTGGGAGCTCATTAGCGAGAATAACGAGGTTAATCCACCCCAGCAGGTGTCAGAACCCAATGGTCGCCCTTCACCCCTCCCCGCAGCACAGAGCGGCTGTGGGCGCAGCACAGTCCGTGGAGCTTTGTGCACTAAGAGCTTTGCACCCGAGGTTTCTTCAGCCACGCGCAGCGGGCGGCTCCGAAATCCATCTCCATCCATCCCCCCTTCATTTCAGAAAGCGGAAAGGAAGAGCCGGGCACCCAAATCTGTTCTTACGTTGTTGCTTTTAATTCTTTAGCCAAGCGCGTCATTAGCAGAGCCTGCTTAGCTGCATCGCCGAGGCACCGATGCATTATCACTCCTTCTCTCCCACACAACTGGCCGGGAAGGGCTTTCCAGGGAGTCAATGCCGAGGACACAAATGGAACCCCCCCAAATTCCTGCCCCCTGCCCCCCCTGGGTGTTACCTTGGGTGTTTTGGGCTCTGGGTGGCTTTGGCCTTTGTGTCCAGCTGATGCTGGCGAGACCTCCCACAGAACTTCATGTCAAGCAGCCGTTCCCCGGGAAGGGCTCGGGGTGACCCCGTCGGGCGCTGCTCTGGCGCCGGGGACTCGTCCTCGTCACCTCCTCACTCTCTGCTTCTCTTTTGCAATCGGCTTCAGAGGATCCGGTGCAGATCAGGTCAGAGCCGCTGGGGTTTGGAGGGCGGCCGTGTGGTTTTTAATGCTAACGGAGGGGTCGGGCGGCCGGGGAGGCGGGTGCTGCTGCACAGGGGGTCGTGCTGCCCGTGCCGAGGACAGACCCACGGACACGGGGGGTGACGGTCACAGCGTCACAGCGACGGGGCCGGCACGGGACAGAATCACCGCAAGGGCAGGCGGGGGGACAAACTCTGCGGGGTTTGGGTCACAGAGGCCGAGCACAGCGGAGTAATGTACAGGGGATGTGGTTGTGCTGCCGTGGTGCCACGTGCTGAGTGGGTATATAATGTATAGTCCTGCAGCTCTGGGTATAGAACATATAGCCCTGCAGCTCTGGGTGTGTAATATACAGCCCTGCAGCTCTGGGTGTGTAACATATAGCCCTGCAGCTCTGGGTGTGTAATATACAGCCCTGCAGCTGTGGGTGTTTAACGTATAGTCCTGCAGCTCTGGGTGTGTAACGTATAGCCCTGCAGCTCTGGGTGTGTAATATACAGCCCTGCAGCTCTGGGTGTGTAACGTATAGCCCTGCAGCTCTGGGTGTGTAATATACAGCCCTGCAGCTGTGGGTGTTTAACGTATAGTCCTGCAGCTCTGGGTGTGTAACGTATAGCCCTGCGGCTCTGGGTGTGTAATGTATAGCCCCTGCAGACAGTGGTGGAGGCAGCAGGGCCTGGGTGAGGCTGGCAGACCCAGCTTTAGTGTCAGGCGCCCTTAAGCCGCTCCTAAGTGTCCCCAGAGCCCGCGTGCAGCCAGGAGCCCCAGCGCCGGTCACTCCCTGGGCTGCAGAGCTGGGCAGAAATGCAGCTTTGCTCTCTCTCGTCCTCCCACATCTCCCCGTTCCCCACCCTCTTTCTTCACTCCACGCTTCGCTCTCTGCTGCTTTAATTCACCAAGCCCATCCCCATTTTCTCGCCCCTCACCGCGGCGTTGGGTTCGTGTTCCCGGGGGCACCGTGGGGGAGAGCCGGCGAATCGGCGGCGCTGGCGTCCCGCGGTTCGGCCTGCGGACACTGCGAGTGCCTGAGGGTGCCAGCAGGGACGCGGCGAGCGCCGCGGCAGCGCCGGGGCGGGGGGGCAGCCCGTGGGAACGGGGCTCCCGGTGTCCCCACGCGCAGCCGCCGCGCTGAGGCTGCGGGAGGGACGGGCGTTGGGAGCATTACCCGGTACCGCGGGCGGCTGGAAAACGGGCCGTCCCAGAATCACACAGAATCACAGAATGGACTGGGCTGGAAAAGCCCTCAGAGATCATCGAGTCCAACCCTTGGTCCAACTCCAGCCCATTCACTAGATCATGGCACTAAGTGCCGTGTCCAATCTCAGTTTAAAACCCTCCAGGACGGTGAGTCCAGCACCTCCCTGGGCAGCCATGCCAATGCCTGACCACTCTCTGTAAAGAATTGCTTTCTAATCTCCAGCCTAAATTTCAGTTTAAGCCCCCTTGTCCTATTGCTGATGCCTGGAGAAGAGCCCAATCCCCACCTGGCTAGAACTGCCCTTCAGGTAGTTCTAGAGAGTGCTGAGCTCAGCTCTGAGCCTCCTCTTCTCCAGACTAAACAAGCCCAGCTCCCTCAGCCTCTCCCCATAGGGCTTGTGTTCAGGTCCCTTCCCCAGTCTTGTTGCTCTTCTCTGGACCCTCCAGCACTTCAATCTCTTTCCTGAGCTGAGGGGCCCAGAACTGAACACAATACTCCAGGTGTGGCCTCCCCAATGCAGAGCACAGGGGAAGGGTCACTGCCCTTGTCCTGCTGACCACGCTGGTTTGGATCCAGGACAGGACACCACTGGCCTTCTTGGCCACCTGGGCACACTGGTGGCTCCTGTTGAGCTTCCTGTCCATTAGTCCCCCAGGTCCCTTTCTGTCTGACTGCTCTCCAGCCACTCTGCGCCAGCCTGGAGCGCTGCAGGGGGTTGTTGTGGCCAAAGGGCAGCACCCGCCACTTGGCCTTGTTGAACTTCATCCCCGGGCATGTCCTGTGCGGGGACACGCACTGGACTCGATGGTCCCGTGGGTCCCTTCGTTCTGTGGTTCAGGAGCAGAAGCCTCACGAACACCAGGGACACGGACCGGCCCGTTGGGGCTGTGCCTCGGCAAGGGGCCCGCGCTGTCCTGGCCACGTCCCTGCCCTCTCGTCCCAGCCCTGGGCTTGGACGTGTCCCCTCCACTGTCCCCTCCTCCTCACTCCATCCGGCACAACCAGCGTGCGCCAAGGGGGTCGTGTCCCCAGGGTCACCCCCGCCGGGTGACCAGAAAGGCTCGGCTTGGGCTGGAGAAGGTCCCAGCAACACGGTCCAGCTGCTGCTGTTCCATTCTGGAAATGGGCCCCCGTCCTTGGGTCCCTCTCGGCGTGGCCCCAAATGTCCTGCTCCCTCATCTGGCGGGGGGGCCGTGGTCCGGCGGCCGCCGGGTTGTCCCCGGCATGGCCAGTGCTGCCGGCATCACCGTGTCCTGTCCCCACCCTGCGGGAACGTCTCCCTGAGTTACAGCCGGATGGATTCTGAGTAACACGGGTGTGCACAGCGCCCTGGGACATCTGAAAGGTGTGTGTGCTCGTGGGCTGGATCAGCCCCCTCGGAGCCCTCTGGACAGCGGGGCAGGGGGAAGAGATTGTCCAACAATTGCAGCACGGAGGGGTCGGGCTCTGCTCCCCAGGAACAAGCGCCAGGAGCACAGGAAACGGCCTCAAGTTGCGCCAGGGGAGGTTGAGGTTGGATTTAGGAACAATTTCTTCCCCAAAGGGCTGTGGGGCATTGGAACAGGCTGCCCAGGGCAGTGCTGGAGCCACCATCCCTGGAGGGTTGGACAGACGGACAGGAGGTTCTCAGGACATGGGGCCGGGACAGCGCTGGGTTATGGTTGGACTCCATGATCTTGAGGGGCTTTCCCAACCCAAATGATTGTGCGATGAGCAACGTTGGACCCAGCACAGTGACAATCGCCTGCCCGGGGACATGGTGACGGCCACACCTGCAATGGGAGGTGACCCCCACACCGACCCGATGCCCAGGGACCCTCCGTGGGGTGACAGGTCGGTAGGAGCCGCGGTGCCCGTGGTGAGCGCCGAGGAGCCGCCGCCGCCCGTCCCCGCGTTCTGCCTCCAGCTGTCCCGGGATCGGGTTCGGGGAGGAGAATCCTCCCAACCAGAGGTCGATTCTCCATCTGCTGGCGTCGTTTTCTCCACGAGCGGCCGCGTCGCTTTTGTCTCCTGCATCTGAAACTGCAGGACCCTGAAGCGCAGGAAAGCTCAGCAGCCGGTGCCCGAGCCAACGGGCGTTTCGGATCCCAGCAGCGGGAAACTCACCTTCGCTCTGCTCCTACGGCCCCACGGGTGCTCTGCTCTCACAGCCCCACGGGTGCTCTGCTCCTACGGCCCCACGGGTGCTCTGCTCTCACAGCCCCACGGGTGCTCTGCTCCTACGGCCCCACGGGTGCTCTGCTCCTACGGCCCCACGGGTGCTCTGCTCCTACGGCCCCACGGGTGCTCTGCTCTCACGGCCCCACGGGTGCTCTGCTCCTACGGCCCCACGGGTGCTCTGCTCCTACGGCCCCACGGGTGCTCTGCTCTCACGGCCCCATGGGTGCTCTGCTCTTACAGCCCCACGGGTGCTCTGCTCCTGACGGCCCCACGGGTGCTCTGCTCCTGACGGCCCCACGGGTGCTCTGCTCTCACGGCCCCACGGGTGCTCTGCTCCTACGGTCCCACGGGTGCTCTGCTCTCACGGCCCCACGGGTGCTCTGCTCCTGACGGCCCCACGGGTGCTCTGCTCTCACAGCCCCACGGGTGCTCTGCTCTCACGGCCCCACGGGTGCTCTGCTCCTCAGCACCATCCTGCCCGAGAATCAGAGACACAGCTGGTGTGGGTTGAATGGACCTTCAGAAACCCCCCAATTCCCCCCCTGCCATGGCAGGGACATCGTCACCAGCTCAGGGTGCTCAGAGCCCCGTCCAGCCTGGCCTGGGATGTCTCAGGGATGGTTCATCCACCACCTCTCTGGCCAACCTGGGCCAGGCTCTCACCACCCTCAGGCCAACAATTCCTCATATCCAGCCTCAATCTCCCTCCTTTAGTTTAACCCATCACCCCTTGTCCTGTCACAACAGGCCCTGCTCAAAAGTCTGTCCCCATCTTTCTTATGGGCCCCTTTCAAGTCCAGAAAGGCCGCACTAAGGTCTCCTGGAGCTTCTGTTCCCCAGCTGAACACCCCAAATCTCAGCCTGTCCCCAGCAGAGCTGTTCCAGCCTCGGATGGTCTCGGTGGCTCCTCTGGTCCCTGCAGGGCTGGTGCCACGTGGCCAAAATCTGCTTTGTTTTTGTGGAAAGGGAGCACGTTCCAGGTACCCGTGCACGAACCAAACCCTGGAGCTCGTGTCCAGCCGGCCCGGCCTCGGCAGCAGATCCATGGCCGTGGCACCTTCTCTCGGCAGAGGGGACACGGTGACCGTCCTGGCAGAAAGAAGCTCCGGCTTTGCAGGGGTGGGCAGCACCGACACGGGCCAGAAACGCCGGGGAAGAGCAGGAGGGTCCTGTAGAAGAGTCGGGTTAGAGCTGTTAAGCGCGGGCTCCGGTTTATTCAGTGGGTTTTATTAGAAAATACCCTCGTTACCGTTGCGGAGGGTGATGATCTGAGCATCTATCCTGCGTTTTGCAAGCACCCCGTGCCGGTCCAGCAGTGCTGGGTGACGCTGTTTGTTGCTGCCGTCATTTTCCTGAGCATCTGCCCAATTTGGGCATCTCCCATGGGCCAGCTCCACGGGGAGCGTCTCCAAACGCGCTCGTGTTGCCGCCGGTACGGTACGAGGCGCCGGGGCTCCCGGGGGGCTGTGCGGTGGGTTTGGTGCTGAGCGGGCACAGCGACCAGGGCCGAGGAACCGGTCGGTGTCACCTCCCGCCTCTCACCCTTCCGCTCCTCCTCCTTCATGTCTGTCCATCCGCCTCTCCCGTTCTGCATTTCTCGCCCGCAGCCGGTGCAGACCCTGGGGTAGGGACAGGGCTGGGTCCCCTCAGTCCCCGTCCCTCCATACCGGGGTGTCCCAGGCAGGGTGACAGCGGTGACAGCGGTGACAGCGCGGCAGGGGACAAGCTGTGACCTCCCGCTTCTCCCTCCCTCCTGCCCCCCGTTCCCCGCTCCTGAAAGGACCCAGGGGCTCCCCGGGCGGGCGGTGACAGTGACACGTTACAGGGCACATGGGGCCGGCAGCACAAACCGCGGCAGCACCGGCGCTCGGCTCCAGGACAGCCCAAGCGCCGGTTCCCCGCCCCGTGATTCGGGGTTTGCACCAGCCCCCTGGGAAAACGGGGAGATGGTGGGTTTGGTGCCTCC